>RDPX01000146.1:862236-938128 GCA_003991215.1 Morbakka virulenta
AAAATTCGTAATTTATTATCATTATTATTATTATTATTATTATTATTTATTATTATTATTATTATTATTATTATTATTATTATTATTATTATTATTATTATTATTAGAGGAGTCGTTGCTTAATGGTTATTGTACCTGCACCGAAACCAAGAGGTTCCCCGAGTGGGGAACTGGGGGAACCTCTTGACTCTGGAACTTTAAAAAAGAAAATGGCCATTTGTTGGCGTCAAGAGGGGCACCCGGCCAAAAAAAATCCCTCACTGTCAAAACAAAATCCCTCTGAAGGGCAACGTCTAAGCCCCAACTGCTGAGGGAAAATGGCGTTGAAACAAAATAAAAACAAAAACAGAAAAAAATGTAAACAAATAAACAAAAAACTATTATCATCTGATTTCTTGTGTGTACGTTGTATTGCCTTTTAAACTTTTTGTACCGGTACATTCTTTGCACCGGATCACCGGTACAGTGCCGTTCTTGTAGGTTTGTATTTTATTGTCTTTTGAAAGGTTTGAAAAATATTTAGAGATTCAGGATTGCTGTCAAGTCTGAATAGAGAGGGCTGGTCTGAGGATGTGGGCAGTGCTATTAAGGAGCATTTCTTGAAGCTNTCCCTCACTGTCAAAACAAAGTCCTTTTGAAGGGCAACGTCTAAGCCCCAACTGCTGAGGGAGAATGGCGTTGAAACAAAATAAAAACAAAAACAGAAAAAAATGTAAACAAATAAACAAAAAACTATTATCATCTGATTTCTTGTGTGTACGTTGTATTGCCTTTTAAACTTTTTGTACCGGTACATTATTTGCACCGGATCACCGGTACAGTGCCGCTCTTGTAGGTTTGTATTTTATTGTCTTTTGAAAGGTTTGAAAAATATTTAGAGATTCAGGATTGCTGTCAAGTCTGAATAGAGAGGGCTATTAAGGAGCATTTCTTGAAGCTCGCTTAGTGAAATATTTCCTGGAATCTTTTAAATGTGCTTTTGTGCCCCTTTTTTAGTAATTCCAAGAGCTCCAACAATCACAGGTAATGTGGTGGTTTTCATATTCCACAATTTTGTAACTTCTATCTCTCGACCTTTATACTTGTTAATCTTATTAAATTCCTTATCTGAAACTTTGTTGTCACTTGGCACATTCAGCTCACCCATTTGGCATTTTTCTTTAGCCCTGTCCTCGATAATTTCTTCTACATGATATATAAATGAGGATGATGACGTTGGTATTGATTATGACAAATATCTACAATACGTTGATCATGATGCAATAACATAATTGCTGGAGAGCAAAACACTTCAGACGATGGAAAAACTGCTGACACTTCCGATTTAAAAAATCTAAAACGTTTTATTTTTGTGTATCCAAAATATTGATTTCTTGCATTTCAAACATCCACAAGTTTGAAATTACCGATGTATCTTTTGTATTGCCCTGCCTGCCCAGGTTTCTCAAATGTTTCTCTTTTTCTTAAAATTCAGGCCAAAAAACTTTAAAAATTTCCTTTTCACATATTTCTTACGATATGTGAATAAAAACGTGTACTAATGAAACTTGGTACACTACAAAAAAACCAAAATAATCTTTGCTAGATACCCTCTTACAACAAACAACTACTGTATTTATTTAGGTTGATAATATTGGCGGCTACTTTGACCAAATTTTAAAGTTAGTTTTGGGTTATTTCAAATATTCTAAATTGTTGTCCGCTATCAAATACAATCTCTTACAAAAGCTCCCACTTAAAGTCAACCCGTTTTTATAAGATCAGGTTGGAGTGGGGATTATTTTATCATTGGTCAAAATATTTTCAAGTTTAATACCTTAATAATCTCCAAATAACCTCCAGATTAATGACGATGGTACCATATATACTCACAAGAGATCATTTAACCAACGTTCGGATGATCAAAATATAACAATAATCTAATACTTTAATACCTTGATCGCCCTCTTGATTTGGCCTCGTATTCCACTTACTGTCCGTATTGTAGCACCTTCAAACTTGGCAACTTCAAGCGCTGACGTAAACATTCCCTAGTTATCAAAAAGCAAAAACCGAGCAACAATGTAATTCATAAAGCTAAAGCTTATTCAAACACATTTACTCTGAATTCAGCAGCTGTTAACTAGTTTCATTTCTCATACCTGAGCGAGTTCAGTTAAATTGTTGCTACTTGCTAACAGAACGTTTACAGTACTCTTAAGCAACCGCCAGGTTCCCTCACCTGATTTACTTCTGTAAAAGTTGTACAATTCATACCAGAGAGTGCCGTCTACTAAGCCTTTTCAAAAAGCACCAAATGTTTTGTCAAACTCTATCAGGTCAATGAAAGTTCACATCAAATGTGTATTCGGCCCCCAACTGTTTTATGCCAAAAAAGTCCATTTTCATGGTATGGGGAATAATGAATATTGACACTAGTATTCTGGGCAAATGAACCCTTGTTTTACTAGACTTCCTACTTCTATTTCAATTTTTGTGCTAGACAAGACAAAACTTCCTACAAAAACCTAACTTTGAATTAATTAAAATTAATCACATAAAGAAAGAAAGATGACTGAATTAAGACTGTCTTCCGTCTAAGTAACAAATAAAATCGATGAAACTGAGTGCCAAACTGATTCAAAAACTTACACAAGATCGAAAAATGGGGATTAAATCCTGCTCACTGTAGAAAAGTTTCCTCAAACTACCTACAAACTACCCCGAATTGAAGTAGCTATTTCAGGATAAGAGGAATATGTTAAGTTAGTTTTGAATTTTTAAATATATTCCTTTTCTCACAAGTTTCAGTTTTAAAATTTTCACACGCCAGTTTATTGCAAAATGTAAAATTTTATCGGATAAAAATATTTTAGTTGTTTAAAAAAAATCGTATTTGTTATTGGTTTCATCCGCCTTTTAACTTTATCTTCTAAAAATACTAAAAACTAAAAATACTAAATACTAAACAGATAAACATATTGGGTACCATACTTCGAGGAGACGAAAGGTTTGAAGTCTGAGTCTCTCGCACAGTAAGCTGATGATCTACTATCATGCCGTTACTGCGAATGAAAAAGGATATCATTGATCTCTCTGAGTTGAAACAGCAAGGTAATCAACTTTAAAACCTCGTTTCAAACTTATTCATATGACCAATTAATGGTGATTGCGAGATCAGCAAGTGTATTTTTAATCTAACAAACACAGGTTCAAAGCTACAAACAATAAGCAGTCCACAAAATGTTCCTAACTTCGATGAAACATACCTTGATGAACGCAGTATTCTTAAATATTTTCGACGGTGTTCCTACCAATTTCAACTTTTTAACCACTTGAACAGATTTGTCAAGGTTTATAATTACTCCTGTGCCTGCAATACGAAACTTGGCCTAAAGAATATGAAATAAATAAAGGGAAAAGGATGGTATCATTCACAGCTGAAAAAGTCAAGGTTTCTGAAGTCATAACGATATTTTATCTGATAAAGAGTTTTAACGATATGCCATGGATTTTACTATCTTTTGGAATTCACAGATTTTGTGATATTCATCTTACACAATGATACAAAAATTGTATAAAAGTACAGTCAATTCTGTGTTAAATACCACCTCTTACATGCAGACAATTGCTAGCAATGACCACTTCTGATGTCCTAAAGTAGAATTGATACTAATACTGGGTATAGGTAATGTCCTCCTGTCAGTTAGAAGCAAACTGCAAGTTACTTTCAAAGAAGCGCGTCTGAACCTTGAACAGCACCAACGGATCCATAATTACGCGCAAAGTTTGGTTCTACAATAATATGTTTCTTATCACAACTTAATATAACCCATCGTTTCTAACCCGACGCATAACATCTCTTTTATCTAAAACATTTAATGTAGGCAGCGTCGCTAAAGGCATATTAATAATTCCCAGAATTTACACTGCACCCAAAAGATACCTTTGATAAGTGACAATCTAACTTCAAACTGTCACGGCACCGCTAAAAGCATTTCAACAGTTCCTAAAATTGTGACAGAAAGGTGATACCTTAAGGCAGCGACAGTCTAATCTTAAACAATAACAGCGCCACTAATTAAATTCATCCATGTGTTTAAAGGCAGTTTCGACCCAATTCGAACTAGAAAAAAACCCATTCGGACATATAGTGTTATTGGGAAAAAAATACCCGCAACTGGCAACTGCCGTATATATACTGAGGTACAGGTATATATAGGTAAAGATTAGATGATTTATCTGTAGGGCCATTATTACATTTAAAAGATTGAGAAATACCGCAAATGTTTTTTGCAGCTTACGACGACTATGAATGCGCGTCGCCCTTAAAAAAGAGCCATAATATCGAAAAGATATGTTTTAAATCACAATATACTTCATGACTGAATGATTTCCATTGCGCCAAGATAATCTCATCAAAACATAGGTCTTCGGATTATGTCGGTATTTGTTGACCTCAACTGACACTTATTTAACGAGATCCTGTTCTGTTTCTATTTTAGAGTTTGCATTTTCCCAACTAAAGAATAAAGGCCACCCTCAAACTAGCACTAGCCTTAACGAATCGCAGCAGCTAAGCGGGCCTAAACTACATAATGTCTCCAATAAAATCCAATTTTAGTAATTAAGATAGTAGTTATTAATTAAAAATCTTTGATTTCGTGGGTTTATGGACAAACCTTGTGATACCCAAACTGGTTCGAAATTAAGACTACATTCTTATAATCAACAAATAGTGGAGATTAATAATTATTAACATAATATATGTTGAGTCAAAATTAAAACCTAAGCAAACTACGGATAAATAATAATTACCGATATTCCAGAAACTGATTGCACAACGAGGACACCAGTATTGGGTGGTGTAACTGGCCCTAAAATGAACAAAATAGAAAGTAAGTGAGCAGGGTGTGTTTTCCTATTAAACAGCTAATAACAGTTTAAAATAACTATATTGTAACTAGACCATGAAGTAAAATCTGATCTCAAAATGGGCGTGAATCAATAATCTTTTAAACTTGTGTCAGCATGTTAGAATTGACAACCCTCAATTTTCAAATTATCCTTCAACAAACAAAAAATGTGCATTAAAAATCTACGCATTTTCACTTCTATTTATTCCTAAAAAACAATTAAACCATTAAAAATACCTGATATTGTTATCCATCTTAATGCAATGAACAACACCCTTATTTTCTCCTAGATTAAAGCACTATTTTTAGAAACCATACTTGCGTCATTCTTATCCCAGCTATGAAGTAAAAAACAGCTTGCGGCGCATATTTAAGACAAGACGGTTTAAAACAGTGATCTGGAAACAGCACTGATTAGCATTCAAAAACTTGCCAACAATGTAACTCTAACTTTCTATTATGAACTTGCTCTCTCATTGAAATCATATTGAGTGGGTCCCAGATTTTCTCAGTAGAGGAGGGAGCAGGGCTGAAGGAAGAGGCAGACACTTCTCAATTTGACCAAGCAAAGGCCACATGTAGACCAAATAGATACACATAATTAACACACGACGAAAGCAACTGTTATGAAACATTTAACAGCGCAAATTCAAATGCCACAGTAGTTTCCAAATGTTACTGTACTGTGAATTTTTGATTGTTAAAAACCATTTCCTTGAAGTCTAAATCAAGGAACAATTCACTATTCCTCTGGTCTGTTTTCTCTGACGGCCGAAAAACGGTTTAGTTTAACAAAGGGCTTTTTCAGAGCAGTCTTACTTATGCAATGTTTCAGTGTGAGCTTCAAAGCAATATCCCAAGGGGCTGACAAAACTCTGATAAAACAAGAGGTACCTTAAAAGTATGTTTTAAGTAACCTGGAATTCAACAAAAGCGGTTGTCAATTTCGGAGGGTTCATTGAAAGTTCCTAATTCTAAATCTATGGGACGAACAGAAAGCTCCTACGTATCTTTGCTCCTTAAAAGCCGTATTCTTTATAATGTGGTTTAACTAAGTGAGGTTTTTTTAACCGAATCTTTTCCCAATATTATGGTTTTTCATCAGGTTAACTTTGGATTACACAATTCATTACAAAGTGCAATACATATATTTCAAAAATGCTGGCAACCAAAAAATCCATGGCCAAAAGTATTGGTATTCTTAATATCCAAACGAAGGAACAAACCGACTTACCATACATAGAGGCAATACAATGAAGATGCTCTGGGGTGTATTTTAAAGACCTGTATCGACCGTTGTGATCCTGTGTTGAGTACATGGGTATTGTCTGAAATCTCCTCCACCCTATAGATACAATCAAAGGGTCTCTGTTTTTCAAAATCCGATCATGCCAACGATGCTTCTTGAAGCGCGTCTAGAATAGTGTTCAGATGTTATTACTAACACTCTGTATAGAGCGAGTTAAGATCAATATTAGGTCTTGATTTAATTATCAAATTTCGATGATGTATATGTTTTAAAAAAGCCATTCACTACATTAACACAGCAAATAACATAACGAGATAAGCAAGAATTTAGCTACCTTGAGGGATGAATGGACTAAAAATCTTCATCTCACTCTTAAATGAAAATATTTTTCGATTTCAAAACAACGACAGCGTGCTACCGAAGGGTATGTATTTACCCAAATAAAATAAAACGAACAAGTCTGTTCCACTAGTACAGTCACATTTAAGATTAAAAGCAGTAAAGATAGTCGTGGTCAGTAATCAAACTTGGTATCGTAATCGCAAAATACCATGCAATTTTTCAGTTTCGCGTCACCAAAAAAATTTTTCTGTCTGTCTATCTGTCTGTATGTCTCTCTCTCTTTTATAAACTCCAAATATTATAACGAATCGTGGGTTTGTGGTTTTTGGAACTACACAGGGACCTCCACATTCGGAGTTCATGTCCAGTATTCTGATCGCTATGCCATCCCTAGATAACTTATATAACAAAAAAAACCTTCAGTTAATGGTGACATGAAATGCTTAATCATATCATGAGCCTTATCATTGAATTGATAAAAAGTTTTTTTATATATGAGGTTTTGTGGGCCTACATTCCAACTGTGAGACTTTCTACGGCCATCACGGTTAGTGGAATCATTGTGATCTGTAATTATCTGTTGTTTTTAAAGCGGAAAAAGGTAATGCAGATGGGTAGTAGGAAGCAGTATTCATATAACTGTATCCAGGAACGGTGAGGGCAGTTTCGTCGAGAGTTGCAAATCAAGTTTACCATGAACACAGAAAGGATTTATTTTTCCAAAAGCTAAAAACACATTTGCAACGTGAAATCGCTAGAGGAGTATGTCGACCTTTATAAATCGAAAGCCGACATATACGGACCCAATTCCAAATGGTCTCTCGAATGACGAGATGTGGCACAAATGTAATGTAATATCTACATAACACAACCAAACTATGGTCATAGTAATTGATCCTTTGGGTTAGTAGCGGAAAATAAATGCATCGCAAGTAGTCCTCGTGCCAAATATCTTTAATATGGGGACAATTTCCATAGTAGGGAGACCTAATGACATGAGGTGTAAAATGGTCTTAAAAAAAGTCCTTAAGGGTTGAAGAGGTATAGTAAGCTCTCGTAAATAGCATAACTGTCCAATAAAAGTAATTTCGTAGTACGTTTTACGTCAAAGAAACTTTACGCAAAAGAAACCTTACGCAAAGGCTTGTCTAAACATATGAATAAAGGAGATAAGGTTACAAAACAATATTGCTTTTCTTTTCTTTGAATTTTGTATAGGAACTGTAACACTGTTAGTTATCAAAGACAAGAGGAGAATGTTTGAGCTGTGGTCCAAACGCAATTTACTTGATGCTGAAGACAGAAACATAAAAAATAAAAAAACTAGCTGACTACAGTTAAAATTTTGAAGTGTGTTGATTGGAGAAACGAAGTAGCAGTTTAAATGATCGTCAATAGAATTAGAATACATAAATGCTTCACATCATCCATCTACTTAATAGCTACAGCCACAAAAACATGATTTTGCTCACTTTTATGATTCCAGGAAGTATCACTATTACAATAATGTCCATAGAGTTTTGTACGAAAGAAAACGTTCCAGTAGTTCAAAAAAGCTGCATCTAATTTTGTATGTTTTTATGCTGCAATGTCCACAATCTTTTTAAACTCAGAAGAAATCACGGAGTCCACATTTGCGATTTGGGTTGACTTAAAATCATACTCAATTTTTTTACTAAAGATTTTTACGCCCTTGAGCAAATGAGCGAATTTTTATCAACAAAAAGTATCGCAGAAATTATGCTAGCTTTTCCAGATTACTTTCCATAATCTGCTTTCTATTCAAAGAGCTCACTTTACAGTTGACTTTTGTCATTTATTTACAGTAATTGCTTGAAAATCGTCAATGTAAGTAACTCTACACGGTGCAAAAATTTTTCTAAAATCGTAGTAAGCATGTCAAATGAAACGAGCTAGTGGCTAATTCCTCCTTTGCATACACAATTAAAATGCGCATTTCAAAACTAATACGCTTATCCTCTTGAAACTAAACTCTCCATTAAAGACAGTATTACATCTTAATCAGCAATTTCAAGCAAAACGTCAGTCCCAATCTCTCAAACGTATGAAAATCACCTGTATAAATCCTAACGTGTCTTCTCCTGACAACATCCCTCCAATGATTACCGGAAAACTTGGATCAAAATACTCGATGAATTCACAGGGCACTCTCTCGATCTGTTTTCAAAAAATAAAGAACCAACATAAGGTTAGTTTAAAGATACGAAAAAATAAAGTCCCTTACGAAAGGAGGTATTGTGGGAGAAAAAATCCTTACCTTTAAAAAATGACGTGCCGTCTTTCTGTGTATCTGACTTCTCCTATTAGCACCCTGACAGGATCCAAATTAGACTTTACATCCAGATTATTACGACCATGGCAATATACGGGTTATAACTTACAAAGCCAATCCTGAAGCAGAGCTTTAATAATAAGAACTATAAATGGCATAAAGCCACTAAATTTACGGCATTTTGAAGAAATGTGAAAAATAGGTTACCCAAAGAGATGAATTGGCCTTAGGCTTGTAAGTATTCAAGTCATAGATTTTTACATCGCAATCTAGCCGTCCAAGAAAGACCTAGGGAAAATGACAAACCAAGCATTCCTTAAGAAGAAAAGAAAACTCAAGAAAATAACATCGGAATGACAGTCCATGCATATTGGTGAGATATAGGGACTCGGGTTTCTACTGAATAACATCAGTTGAGTTTTAGACAAGTTGAAAGAAATCAGCTACCTTCCTCCCCATTCTCCAATGGCCACAGTGTCGGACGCTGAATATTCAAGTTTAACCTCTTCCTGCTTAGTTGCCTTGTGCCCAATGCTGGAGAACCAGTGTCATCAGTATAGATGTTGGTCAACTCACGCATGTCAACAGGAAGATCATCGATGAAAACATGAAAGAAAATAGGTCAAATAATAGAACCTTGATAAACGCCAGTAGTAGTGAATTACTCATTAGATTTAATTTTACAACGTGTGACATACATTATACAATCTCATGGAATATGCAATCGTGCCACATCTTATGAAATGCCTTGAAAATATCTAGATTTAAAGCACATTCTACATCAGAATTAACCAAAAGTCTATAGATACGTTCCGAGATTACAGTCAAAAGGTTATCAGTGGTGAGAGATCTTCTAAATCCTCATTGAAAATCAACAAAGTGACCTAAGTCCCCCAAGAATTCCATCAATGCATTGTTTGTGAGTCGTTCAAAGACCTTGCTAATGACAGAAAGAAGACGTATGGGCCGATAGCTGCCGGGATAAAGTGGTTCACCGGACTTTAAAAAAACTTTTCAAAACGATGGAAAACAAGATGCAGAAGGTAAAAGATTAAAACGTTTAGTCTGCAAAGTTTAGTCAGATCAGATCAGTGGCACAGCCTTTTAAGGCAACTACCAGAATAGAATCGTGGCTTTACATTGATCAGGATCATGAAAACCTTTGCAACCAACCTTGGGTTTATGAAGACCGAATTCGAAAGCTAATCCGCTTGTGAGGGGAAATCTGGCAAAGACACTATTGTCCTTTAGAGAAGAATTGGCGGGGAACAAGCTAGCAAAGGGACCAACCTTTTTCTTCAAAGGAGCAGAAAATCGAACACCATAAAAAATGAGGGAAAAATCTACTTGCAAGAACAGCATTGCAAATCTTGCAGAAATCTAGACTTTCAAGTCATCAGGAAAAAACACATTCATGAATTTGCTCACCAAAGCAAGACGTTACCCTTTTACAGGCATTGTTAGTCCATCTGAAAGAAATTCGAGATGCAACAGTTTTATCACGTTAAACTTGTAACTACGACTACATAGAAATGTTTCATAACCAAAATGAATCCATGCTGTGAATTCAGCATCAAAGCCGATTTCCTCAAAATTGAATCCCAAGGAATATAACCAGGAAATCGTCGAAATGCAATCCCAGTCAGCCTGACTAAATTTAAGTCATATGATGACAAGACCTGTAAACTACACTTAAAACAGTTTCCATAAACTCTTAATTGACAACATGATCAGAATATCAAAAAGGAGGTGAAGAATAATCCTTAAATTGCTCAAGAACTTAAGTCAAAAAGGGAACTGTAAGAAAAGCTCTCAACCAAGCCAACCAGGTCATTAAAAGGCAACAAGTGGTCTGTAATTATATACATTCTAAACCAGATGAAAGGATTATCTTTACGCTCAATTTCTTAAACATGAAGATTCCTAACACTAATACTGTCACTGAGGCCTGTCTCACAACGCCCAGGAATATGAGAGGAGTCAAAATAAAGGAAAACTTTTACGAAAAAGAAAAATTGGAACGAAGATCTATGACATTACTGAAAGCCAAGGAAAGAGAATTTTCTGGAAGTTGACAGGCTTTTTCAGGTTTGTGTAGAGCCAGTAATACTTCATCATCCAAGAGTCTACACACTCGGATGAGGAGTTATGCTAGGATCCTGAGGAAAGTTCGTTTAATTAAAAATATTACTAGGAAAAGTGAAAGTAGGAATATATGTCCGAAACCATTATTCAGACGCAAACCATTGGTATGCCCACTTACTAAGCCTAATGGTAATGCGGGGGCTATATTTAACGGAACGGCAGCAGGCAGAAGACACTGTCTACGACACATGTCCCTCACAAAAGAGGATGGGAATGAGAAGCCACTTAAGCCGCTGTTTTTATGGAAACACTATATACAGGAAGGTTACCCATCAAAGCTAAAGAGGCCCTCCTACTCACGAGACAGGCAGATCCTCGCCAAAACCAACCTGGTATTTCAAGGTCTCAGGTCAGGAACTTTTCACAAATGGAATTTATTAATTAAAAAAAATAATTCGCGAGTCGAAATGTAATAACTGTAAATGTAGACTTTCCAACTGAGTCTGGGTAAAGCGCCCATTCAAGAGACAATAACTGCGCCACCAAAATGTTTCTAATTGGAGTGCATAGAATCAAGTGGTACTTCCTGTGTCAAGTAAAATATTACCTGGCGCAATTTTACATGACTACCCAACAAAAACGACAATTTTGATACAAAAGATTCACAATGCAAAGATACACTTTTGCAAACACTTTTATGGCAATCGGTCTGGCAGTCAGGAAGTTGATACCGTTTTACTAATAAAATCTTTCCCTGTAGTAGCCATTAAAAAGGAGGGAAAAAATCCATAAAAGTATTCCGAAAATTCCGTTTAAAAAATTGCTTATATCAAATTTCACAAAACTATCATATTAATACAACCATACTTCGAATAAAAAGTATTCCGATACTCTTTTCAACCAAGTTCGGCTGTTATTCCCAGCCACAGGTATCTAACGGGCTACCGCAGACTGATAATGCGAAACATTAATATGGCCAGAACTTGTCACCTCTATTCTTTTCTTTCACATTGCATTGTTTTCCGCTGCTTTATATTCAGTGAAAACAATATATATTGCAGAGAAAACACATACCGTATCAAAGCTCTAGTCACCCGATTAAAAATTTTCTGGTGACTAGTGATTCAACAAAAGAACAAATATTCATTAAAAATGTCTAAGCATACCTCGATACGAAGATACAATCCGGATCTGAATCCCTCATATTTTACTCTTTGAATATCATCCATCTCTTCAAATTCACTTTGGTTAATCTAAGATTAAAATTAGTGGTTCTAGTTTATAGTGAATATAAGGCGTTTACTTAATTTCAAATTTTCAGCGACCTCCTAAAGCTCTTCCCTTCTGCGTTATTTCATGCAAGCATTTCCAACATACGCATTTTACCTGCTGTTCATCAAAAGATAGACATGAAAATGTTCTGGCTTAAATGTATCCTAAAACAAACCTGGCAATTACTGTAACTCTTTGAGAAAGTGCCCCCACCCTTTCACTGATCCCTTAATGACAGCACATTGGAGAAAAAATCAATAGCATTTCCGTTATTTTACTAACACAAGCAAAACGATCCTTCCTGTGTCTCAATAAAATATGGACCGTTTATATTCCTTTGCCGCTCAAAGCAATGGACCGAGAGTCCTTGTTGGTTTATCACAGTTACAAGTGGCACACCAGGCTTATATGACATGTCCAACATAGCCAATTTTGTTGCCTAGAGCATACTCATAATACGCATTTTAGTGACATACTTCATAAAATCATTTACTAGGCCTTTTCTTCCATTAAAAATTTCATGAGCGTTCCATAAGGGCCCCCTACATCAGCTTCAAAATATGTGTATGCCCTGGGCACCCATTCGAGTAAATACAGCAGGCAATAAGTGTATTGACAGAAAAACATATGAAAGCTGCCAGATACAATGACAAAAGTCAATCTAAGATCTTTCCTTTTCAGCAATGCCAATAACCTACAAACTGTTGCTCTGAGTTATTCACTGCAAAATTTAATGTCACAACATATCCCACGCCAAATCAATCTTATCTTGGCCTTAGACCCAGTGACCTCTATGAAAGACGAACTCTGGATGCTTCAGGCTCTTCTGTTTCCACCAGGCTTAGGCACGTCACTCTAACAATGCTTGACGATAGCTGGTGCAAACCGATGTTTAGCCACAACCTAACCATTGGTCTGTACGTGCTCAATGATTTATATGGTGGTTTCCTCAGTGTATGGCGTACCAGACTCCAGCGTTGTCTTCTGATCACTACGGTTAGTAGCGGCTCTCGGGGTATATTTTTTTAGTACAAAGCCACTCCAGTGCAAGTCAAGTGTTTTGCCATTGTCGTTGAAGTCAAACACATCGAGGGTTTTTAACATTTTTTCATATTAATATTTTTCTTCGCTGGCTACTGCACAAATACAACAAAATTTGTAAATACGATACATTTAGATTAACTTACAAGACTGGTAAGCGGAACATTATTTCAAGCAGAAAAATTGGACTGTTATTCTAGAGATGGACAGAATGGGGATGCGTTACTTAGCCTTATCCGAAGTCAGGTGGCCAGGAGCAAGAGAGTTCTGTAAGTAACAGAAACGTATCTTTTACTCGGGAGGTGCTCCGCATCAACACAGGGTCCGTTTGATTCTCAACAAACACTTTAGTAATCCATTTCTCTATTTGTGGTCAAAATCATATTTGTGTCACTAAAGACTAGTCCTTTCAACCTCAATGTCATCATTACCTATGCACCAACGTCAGAGACGGACGATCAAACCATTTATCACTTTTACCAGGACCAAGAAGAAGTCTACATCGTCTGTAGTTCAAACGAAATCGCCATTGCTATGAGTGGCTTGAATACAAAAGTTGGGGGAAAAAATCATTGGACCTTATGGATTTGGGGAGAGAAATGATAGAGGTGGGAAGCTAATAGACTGGTGCCGAGACAGAGACATGATAATCAAAAACACATAGTTTAAAGTTCCACTGCATGTAATGTGGACAGTCTGCATTTGAGGAGAAGAGAGGATGGCAGGAAGCTGATAAGTGTAGAGTTTTGTATTAGATCGGAAGAAAACAATCTGGGAGTGTCTGTCAAGGAATCTATTGAAAAGCTGATTGTAGGTGTAAAGGTACCAAGGGCAATTGAGACAGAAGGGCCTGTACTAAAAAAAGAGTCGAAGTGAAAAAGAAATGTTAAAAATCAAAAGAAAATGGATGGATAAAGGCATGTATGGGCAGTTTGTACGAGATGTGCCTGATGAAGTGAACAAGGAAAAAACTTAAAGAAATTTAAATTTTAAAATTTAAAGCAATCTGAAAGTAGAAACTGAAGCATTAGTGTGTGCCGCTCAAGAACAAGCATTAATAACAAATTACATAAAGCATAAGATTGGCAATACTTCAGAGAATCCCTATCACATTGTTTATAAGTGTAAACAATGTGATTGGGGTTGTCTTAAATTTACACAGTAAATTACATTACCTACAAGACCTACAGTTTTGAGACGAGAAAAAACATAAGATCATCATTGTCATCAAGATAATAATAGTAAATAATAATAATAATAATGATAATGATAATAATAATAATAACAACAATTAAAAATATAACAATTTCAGAAAAAAATCTATTTGGTAATGTGTTTGTAAGGTGGCATTCGAGATTTCCAATGCTGAATAATTCCAATAAAAAGAGCCTACAAGTCATGGCAATAAGTTTTACTATATTACTTCTCGTGATTTTCTACCAGCCCTCTTTGGTGATCTTCAGCAACTTACATACAAAATACCTTAACGTACTTTTATGCAAGAAATACAATATAGCGTTCAAGTGTTATGTAATATTGCATGTAATGAAGCGTTGTGTGGATGGGTGGGTGCATTTGAAATAAGGTTGGGGGTTGGGAAAATTATTATTGATGACAAACAATGCTGAGGTAAACAATCATATGAATGTTAGTAAGGGAAAGAAAAAATGGACTGGTGTGTACATATAATTTAATGTTGAGAGTTTAAAGGATTAATAATGATAAATAAGAATGGTAACATGAATCAATTAAATGGACTTTAGCAAGGGAAAGAAGATAACAAAGAGGAAGTACAGGAATCAGAGGAGTAAGCCAATGGAACAAAAGAAATATTACGTTGGTGGATCATAACAAAACAACATAGCGAAAAAACCCACCAATATTCAGTGAGAATAAATAGTCAAAAAAAAACTGACCACAAAAAAAATTCTGTAAAATAAACCACTAACACTATGAATCAAACATTTGGTAGCAACATTCAACAACAACAGCATAACAGACAACTATTACATGTCATGATAGTAAACCAACAATTCACCTGAATAACTTTTGAGGTGTAAAGTGGAATGTTAAAACCTTAGCGAATGGAAAAAAAACGTCGAAGGAAAAAATTACACAATTTCTAATCAGTTTAGTTACCTCTGCCTGTTTGCTCATTNACAACATAGCGAAAAAACCCACCAATATTCAGTGAGAATAAATAGTCAAAAAAAACTAACCACAAAAAAAATTCTGTAAAATAAACCACTAACACTATGAATCAAACATTTGGTAGCAACATTCAACAACAACAGCATAACAGACAACTATTACATGTCATGATAGTAAACCAACAATTCAACTGAATAACTTTTGAGGTGTAAAGTGGAATGTTAAAACCTTAGCGAATGGAAAAAAAACGTTTAGTTACCTCTGCCTGTTTGCTCATTGATGCTTTCATTTCATCATAATACGAGGTCCCTTCTTGTTCATCGTCATACCTGATTTACGTTAAGAAAACAAACGCAACAAAACAACTAAAAATGAATATTTTTCTTTAAATAACAAAACAAGCATAGTACAAAGCTTCAAAAGAAGCCCTCGAGGAGCCTAAGAGAAATCAAAGACATTCAATATTTCACTACCATTTTATGTGCAGGCAGGCAATATGTCAATGACAGCCAACATATATTAATGTTGATAATATTTTCTTCATACTGAGTGTAATTACTTCTCAATATTTGTAAACAAAAGTAATGGGTATATTCAGCTTTATCATACAAAATCTCAGTGTGTCAGTGTTTAAATTGAACATTTCGGGTCACAAATTTTATTATTTTTTTCAGGAACAATCCACAGGGGCTAGAAACAACAACCTTTCAAACATATAGGTTACAAGGTAGCTCTCGGTATAGGGGAATTTTTTAGTGCTTGTAATAAATTGGAGATCATAGAAATTATGTACCTTTCTTGTTACCTACCCATACTGTTCTTAAATGCGAATTCATCGTTTGACCAGCAAAATTTGTGTTATTTGGGTTAAAGAAAGTATAGTAAGTGTTGGCGAGGTAAGGTCATGCAGACTATAGTCATGCCCAACTTTTCGTTACTAAAAGCAAAAGTTAGTAAATTCTGTTGTTGATTTTCCATTCCGTTTTGTTGGTCGATTCGTTTCCTTACAGAATTTCCTACATTTCAATTAATAAAACTTTCTCCTAATTACACAATCTACTGAAGCAACGAAGAAAATAATAAATAATAATAATATATAAACACTAGAACAGTTGAACATAAATTTGCTAATAATTTTCAATAACTAGGGTGTTAGAATATATAAATTGGTGAAGTTATTGGAAAAGATATTAAATAAAATTGAAATAAAATCATTTAATGTCTCTTCAATTTGAAGGCAAAAACGACATCCCGTAATTTTAGTATTTCACAATTAAACCTGAGAGCCAAATAAGTATTTTGCTGAGTCCCCTTGCAAGGCTCTAACAAATCTTATGCTGATTTTGTGAAAATTCAAAAACTGCAAACATTTTTATTGACAGATAAAAAATGAGCTGTTACAACTCTGTTACAAATGAAGAACAGAAATATGCCCAATTTGCATATTCAGATTTAATCGGTGTATTTCTAAAACAAAATGTTTTTTCATGCAAGTTGCAACTATGAGTCAAGTTTTAGCAACTAATAATAAGTCATTACTGAAACATATTAGCAACGAGAAGTAATTGATTTCATCCTTACTCAGTGTTAAATGCCTCCTTTAGTTTCTTTTTCTTTTCTTTCCGATCGGTTTCTATCTCTTCTTCGCCTTTTAAATGTCGCATACCGTCAAAATCATTCAAGTCATCTGCATCTGCTGTGTCCATGTCATCGTCCTCTTCACTACTAGCACCATGGTCTTTATTAGTCTGAGGTTTGCCACTGTTGCCTTCTTTGAATATGTCTCCTGTCTCCAGGTCCTCAAAGTCACCAAACATATCCTCGTCTTTAAGGAAATAAAGTAAAGGAAACATATCTTTTAAAAGGCACAAAAATTAAGAAAAATTAGAAGACAAGAAGCCATTTCGTAATTATTAGCACTAATGCACACTTATCAGAGGTACTAAATTTGGTTTTCTGACCAGGTAAAGTCTGGAGGTCTCACAAAGACATAGGCCAGCGTCATGAAAGGCTTCCAGCTAAAAAATTACGGGCTCTAACATAAGTACCACCCGAACATAACATTTTAAGAGCTAACAACATCGTATGGCTCATATCGAATACAAAGATACGAAATGACAATTAACGGGTCTATATTTATCATATTAAAATACCCCGATAATAATCGAGCATTTGAGAGCCTTATGCAAGAACTAGTGACTACAGAATATGATAAACAGGCTGTTCGGCCATTTGACGCAAGCATTTTAGAAGTTAAAAAAACTCATAGACACTGTGAAAATGGACTGATTGCTATTGCTCTTTACCTCATAGAAGTCAAGGTAAAAAAACGTGTGTGCTGCGTGAAGAACTTCGAAAAAAAACTAAGTAAACACATGGAAATTGTTTTCATAGAATAAGATGAGATTACGAAAAATGATGTAACAAGCTGAATCCTCCTTGTTTTTCCTTCTGTTTTTGCGTTCGGCAGTTTTTCAAATACGCAAACAAACAACAATAAATTAGGGGTGCGCCTATTTGAAGGTGTGCACATAATTTAATGAATGTTTTTACAGGTGTGCACTTATTAAAAAATATGCGCTTAATCAAGTAAACAAGGCAAGCTTGGCTACACTCTTATGTTAAATCAATACATCAGTTACACAACTATAATATACCATATGAATTACATGCTTTAAAACTTATTATAGACTTCTCCTGACATAACATTTAAAAAAGATCAACGATTAACGTTTTCAGTTGAAATGGAGCAACCATTTAAGTTTCTAAACTTCAAAAAACTCTGGTCTACAAAATATTAGTTTTCAAAACTGCCACTATTAGTTTATCAACAAATAAAAATTATGTTACCATCTTCTTCAAGCAACTGTGCTGCATCTTCATTCTTGGCCCATTTTCCCGTTACAAAGCTGTCTTTGATTAGATCTTTAACAGCTTCCAAGTCCGCAGCTTCAAACATAGAATTGTTTTCGGTGGAACAATCTCGTTTATGAAAAATTGCTTTGCCTAGGGCTGACGACGAGAAGTTTGCTCCACGCACTTTGAAGATGCCACCAATCATATTATCGTCATCCCCTTCATCTTCACTACCTGATTTCTCTATGGGATTTTCAGCATCTGCAAAAATGGATACGATGACCAATGTTCTTAAACATAGCTTAACATAAATTAAAGCAGTGTACAAAACATAAACAAAAGGCCAGTTGCTTAAAAATCCAGTAAAAACCATGTTCAATTATTTCATTTTACACAGTCGTTCCATGAGTCCACGGTATTTTAACTTGCCAAAACATCAAAACATTTATCTCCGATGGATATTCATGATCCTTCATCTGTTGTGGACGAGAGCTGCACATAAATTACTAGCACTTGTCCAAATGATCCAAAAAATATTGAAAAATGTTATCACCATTATCTAGTAGTAAATTAGTAGCACGCAGTACGAGTACAAAAATACATGTGACGAACCACTTCCAAAAATCAACATTTTAAAGCCTTGATTTTCTAGATATATAAGATGTTACATAATATAAACGACGCAATTCAATTGATAAAAAACTATCCTCTTGTTTTTCCATTACTTGCAAAAAATAATCTTATATACTATATATCTGTTCCACGAAATTCCTCATTGCCACTACCAGATCAGAATGGCATCATTTGAGCCCAGGGAGAAACTAGGGAAAATGATGTTGAAATAAAAAATAACACAAAACGAACCAACAAAAAACCGGGCTCCCTTTCACCAGTAGCATTGATAAATTAACGAATCAAATCTTTGTTAGTAATCAGGGTAGCTAAGTTATTAATCATCGTAAACAAATTTATTGACATATAATTATTTTCTATTCAGAATACCCATTAAACCGAGCCCTTTGAAACCTCAAAATAATACCGGGCTGAAGTTTCTTAAAAATTAGTTTCAGTGTCAATCTTTACCCACATTAAGTTCCCAGCAAATAGCTCCAAACGCCAATCTCACTGATGCCACCTCGTCACTTGGCAAAAATAGCACCGATGCATCAAAACTATGGTTTATTCACAATTATTTTCCAAATATCTAATGTAACTTATATTAATCTTTTAATACATTTCCAGTTGCAACTAAAATACCAAATATCTTTATCAGATTAAAATTGATTTCGGTAAGAAATATATTATGAAAACAAGAGAATGAATTCCAACCTTCATTGTAAATCAGCTTTTTTAATTGGTTGGCACGGTTTCTCCCTACTTGCATGAATGGAGCGATTTTTTCTTTCAGTTTAATTTTAAGATTTTCCAGTTCTGTGAAGGTAAAAACATAAAACAAAAAGTACATAATACTAGGTCTAGCCAAATATTCATTTTTCAAGATGGTAATATACTAAAATTACTCAAATACATCACATGACTATCACGTAACACGGGGCACGTCAGGACTTCCTTACAACCGTTCCTCTTTCTGTAACAGTCACCTACAATTCTAACTAATAACCACGTACGAATATCAAATATTTCCACACAAATCTTTCAGTGTCTATGTCATCTAAAGAGCTTTGTGTTATCCAAAGAACTTTGTGATAATGCAGTCTTCCATTCGCTGGCTGGGCTCACATTACATTACAGTGTCCTATCTTTGCTTGCGAAGGTCGGCATAGGATGACGGTTCCATACAGTGACTTATAGCTCTAACCTATCCAGTCATTCACAGCCTCATCCAGGTCAGGAAAATTGTTGTATTTGTTTACAAGAATTTTACTTGGGTAGCATACACACCTACTATGTCTGATACCTCCTTCTTAGAAGTACCTTTCAAAATATGACCGAGGAAATACAATTTACGTTTCCCCCTTATATATCTCTTCGAAAAAGTGTAGTTTCTTCATTCCAATTCCTTTCTAAGATGTCATGTTCATGAAATTTTAGGTAACGCCACATGTCCACCCCGTATTTGATATATGGGATCACAAAAACACATTGACTTCTAACCCATTTAAATCACATGTCATCTCCAAAAAAGACGAATAAGTAAAAGGTAACAGTTTGGTACCATAAAATACTTGTGCTGAGGAATAATCTGGCCATTACAATTCACCTACTGTCACCTCCCTTCGAATTCTATTACAAAAAACTCTTCACTAGAAAGCAACGTGCCTATGGTATACTAGTTGGCATACTGGGCATGACACACCAACCTTGGTTGACCTCTTAACACTTTATTTTGTTTAATTGTGTCCAAAATGTGCGATATCATCTTGCATTTGCCAGTGTTAAACACTAATTAACCTTTAATTGTGAATAAGGCCGTCGCCAGCACCGGGTAGTTGCTATTACAAAAATGGATGGGGTGGGGAAGTTACAACAAGAACAGAACTGTTTTTCGGGCTACCTTCTTTCTCCTTGTCTTTCTCGTCTGCTATTTCATCATCCTCTTCTTCATCACTGTCTTCAAATTCAAACTTTTCGGTGTCATCAGCCTGAGAAAAAGCATGAACATATTAACATTAGCAATAGTTTCTCCATAAAAATGTATGCGTACATCTAGTGCGCTCGGGGAAGAGGGGTATGTAGACAAAATTACATTCCACGATTAAAGTCGTTCAACACCGATTACTAAAAAGTTTCAAATACAAGGTGGAATCGATAAAGTAACATTTCATTATGTAACGTCTAGGCTCATTAACGTTAATTTTCGAGGTACTGTGCCAGAAATGAGATGCATTGTGTACTTAACGTAAAATATGTTTTATGTTATTATTTCCGTGGCTTAACGTCGGAACGATTCGAGAACACGGAGCACTAGAAAAATTTATTATCACATATGATAAAAGTTACTTTACCAGTCAAAGTTTACTTCATTTTGTTTGTCTTTACCACATTTTTATGTAAATAAAATGTCCCCTTTTACTTAAAAATGAAGTTCTGTAACAAACTTAAAAAAGGCACATACACTTCTCTTCAATTTTCCTGTTAGAACAGCATTCCATTGCTTATAACTTGCGCTGATAGTTTCCGACTTTTAGAAACTGAAACCACGACAGAATACCGCCCATCGTATGCGATTTTTATGTCCTCTGACTACCGTGTTGTTGATGCTCTGCTGTATAGATTTTTCTGTTTACAAAATTATTTCATTTAACTGAAACAAGTTTAAATCTTAAGATGTGCGTTATTTCTACAGCTAACAAGTCCTGGTTACTCACAACATGAATAACTTTCTACGACATGCCTTCTTCTGACTAGATACTGTGCAAATAAGGAGATTTTTGTTTTTCTTCACAGCAGTCTCATTATTTGCGCATCAAGATCACAAAATCAACTTGTCCAGTTCCATGGTTAGGAGATGTTCTATACTCACAAAATCGCAACAAAACAAAGTAAGCTTACCTCTTTTAACTTATTGTATTATAAAACGTTGGGAGTAAATAATGCATCCTCGATGATCTATTAGGTCACAATATTAATATAATATGTTTTGTGTGTTTTAACGGAAGCTACAGCAACTGCAGACCAATAAATTGTCTGGATTGGATTATAACAAACATAATAAAAGGTGACATCAAAAAATGTTAGGCCGCTAAAAAGATAAGAAAAATAAACCTTATAAAAAACCCATGCCGAAAAGCTCACTTTGTAACAATTTTTTTCCCGGAGGTACAACTTTTTAGCCTTGATTCGAATCATGAAACGGTCCTTGGCAACAATGGCCTCATTAATTAAGAAGGGATTTAATCAATTCTTATTTTCGTGTGAATAAGTCCTACGGACTTTAAAAAACTAACGAGATTTTTCACCTCCAAATAATATGGATGTAGAAACTGCGTTTCAATTAACAATATTGCTAAAATTCATCCTACGTAACTGTGAAAGTCAGGGGGGGGGGGGGGAAATGCAACCACATTTGAAAGAAATACATTAAATTTAACAGCGCCCGCAAAAAGTCAACTAAAACGACGAACTCATAACAACAAAGTTTATCCATCAATCATATTACAATAATTACGTTATTTAACTTTGGGCTGTTTCGGTTACTGTGATTGTCATTTATCTTAATAATCAGATGTTGCAATTACTCAATGTAGGTGCATATTTTATGGTACTGCGATCAAAAACAAATAAATATGTAGCATGCAGCACGAATATAAAGCATAAAAAATAACAAACCAAGCTTTCTTTTTAAGCTTAAGATTAATAGAAAGCATGATGCCACTAAGAGTCTGGAACTGTGAAGAAAAAATAGGAAAAACAAAGAAACAAAAAAGAAAAAAGGTTATGCCAAGAGATGAGTTAACCTTAGACCTGGACACATTTATGTCATATGATGTAGGAAAGAACTCAGAACCCAAAGTGTTCCACAATCTTGCAGTCCGAGGAAAAAAGGTACAGTTACAGAAAGATTTATTAGAACGAATAGAATGAGGATGAAAAAGTTAAGAAAAACGAGTCACACGAGATGCAACAAACTGGGCGGGTACCAACAGGGGAAAGTTCATTGGAACACTTTCCAAAGGGAATATAATAATAAAAGCCATATTTTATTGACGAAGTTAAAGCATAGCTACAAGACCTGGAGATAAAAAGTTAAATATAGGTCTCTGAATTCGATCAAGAAAATCCAGACGAGATGAGGGAGCACCTTTCCAGATGTGGGGCCAGCAGTCCATGCAAAGGCGGATGGTCTCTGACACGATACAAAGAATCAAGGTTTTTCAGAAACAGACTCTTCAATGGATAAAATACGCGAACCCTAAGAAAGATTTGGGGAAAATGACAAACAAATTTCCTTGTTAATGCGCATTCCTCAAGAGGTGGGGCAACCTCACCAGGGTTAACATCAGAAAGGTACTTCAACAATATTGAAGGGAAATATGGGTTCAACTTTCCAATGAACAACATCAATTCCGCTTTAGCCGCATTGAAAGAAACCAGCTTCTTCCTTCTCCATTCTCTGACACCCTAAAGGTCAGACTTTAAAGCTTCCGCAAGTTTGACTTGTCCCTTATAAGTTGCCTTGCGGTCAATGCCAGTGTACAGGGTAGTGGCATTAGATGTTGAAAAAATGAAGTAAACCATCGTGAGGCAAATAACATTAAGTATTCATGATACTCAAACTCACGGTCTTTTTCCTTTTCGTGACACGTTCCTCCTCATCGTCACTGTCAATTTCCTCAAACTCTGCGTCACTTGAATCTACGCCAGAATCTTCGTTATCTGAAACGTCTTCTTCTTCAGAATCATCAGTGGCAAACTTCTGTTCATTTTCATCTTCAAAAACAGCACGTCGTCTCAGACGTCCATTGCTAGTTTCAACAATCTCTTCTCTGTGCATAGGACTGTCTGTGTCGCTTTTAAAAAAGACATGTTTTTAATAAACAAAAAATCACTACATCTGCCCTCCCAATTTCTAAGCAATGACATAAGTAAAACGCATTTCCTTCTGTTATACTAACGAAATTGGAGGAAAACGTAAAGGCAGTGAAACTGACAACAAGAATCTTCAAAAAACCAAACCTATTTTATGAACGGGACGAGACTTCTTGTTCTTTTAAGAAAAACTGTTGCTAGGCAAAATAAAAGGCCAGGACGGTTATGAAACCAAAAGTACTGGAGGCTGCGTATCTGCCCAATTAAAATTATTTACTTATTTACTACTAAATAAACCAAATGATAATGCCCTGTGGTTATCGGCGAAAGTAGGGGAGGATAGCTGACCAGCAGCGGATCACGCGGAGTCGGGATAGTATGAGGGCCAGTGTGAGAAATGGTCAAAAACCTCAGTATTTGGACTCGGATTGGAATACAGACATCAGAATTGGACATGGAAAAACCCGAAAATTTACTACTGTGTCAAGGACTTTGCCAGTGAGGAGAAATTATGGATGCAAGGAAGAGTTTCTTTGCAATCCATACAAGTTTGCAAAGGGGATTTTCATGGAGAATAACAGAAACGTCCGAGTGCTCTAAGGAAGAGCCTGAAGCCATCTTCCCCAGACTTACAGCGACCCAGAAAGAAAGCTGAAACTACTACCAATCGCAGGCCTTAAAAGACACACTTAGACAGAAAAGGAGTTCAACCTCTGCGACTTAAAAATGGGGGAAGTACATGATTTCCTTGAGAAGATGAGGACCAAATGCGCTCCAGGAGACGATGATCTCGGCTACAAGATGTACAATTACAGTCAAAAACTCAGAAAACAGCTATTTCTGCTGCTGAGGCAAATTATAAGAAAGAATGAGGTTGCTGGAGGGCGGAATATGGCAGATGGAGTCTGCATGCCCAAGAAATCTAAGTAAAATCCCCTCGAATAGTTCAAACCAATATCTCTCCTTAACATTGACAAAGAGATGCACTTTGGAATCCTGGGAAGGAGAGTAATAGAATTTCACCAAACAAACAGATACAACGATGAGCTTGTTCAAAAGACAGGGCTCCAGATATTCCATGTTACGTGAAAAATGTATTTGCAATAGGGGGCACCATACTTAAATCTAATGATAAAGCTAGATCTGGCAAAAGCATACGAATCAGTACCATATCTGCAGGTGACGATGGCTATGGAACTTTTCTGGATACGGGGGTGATTCAGTGCATCAAGATGGAATAAAACGTCAATTTTATGATACGTTTCACTACAGCAATATTCATAACGGGCAGGCAACAACTTAAGATCGGTATTGCTCTTGCATTCACAGGAAGGTGATATGGTATCTGGTCGTGACTGAAACGGTCTTAAAGTCGACTGAGACAAAAGGAGCACATATGAAGACCAATGTCAAAGCGTTTATGAATAACATCGAAGTGGTATCAAATTCGGAGCCAACAACAAAGAAGGTGCTCGAAAGGCTTGACGACCTGATAAAGTTGTCCTGCATGACATTCACGGCAACAAAGTCGCGTTACTTCTCGAAGTAAAGTAGGCAGTGAAAAGATACATGGTTGCAGGAGATCCAATATCAAACGGGCGTGACCAGCAAAATAATGGATGAGAAGACTCAAGCTGCTGTGCCTGCAATTTGTAATACACCCCAGATTGCTGTGGCGAATTATGATCTAGTAAGTTACTGAATGAGTTTGGAGATGATTCAAATGAAATGCCGCGCCTATAACAGGAAACGGTTGGGTCTATCAAAATGTCTAAATATTGCCACCCTGTATGGAAAAATAACCCATCCAGAACTTCCAATAACATCAATCTTGAAGAAGTAAAAGGCAGCGAAGGTTAGGACTGTGATCATGCTGTGTCACTCTAAGAACTAGGGAATCTGAAAAGATCCACCAGATTTCAGGGGGAAAGGGGGAAGGGGGAGGAGGATGCTAATGGAACTGATGCGGCTCTTAAGCATACGAATATTGTGAGAGCAATCCAGACTGGCAGGCAATGGCAGGGTGTCAATGGCTTAAAGTCCTTCTGCTTGTGCACAAAAAGGAAAGGAGGGATACGGTGGTGACAGAAGTACCCATGATAGATCAGGAAAGGGAGCGTAAACAACTGGTAGAATGTTCTTCGTACAGACCCTACATGAAATGTCAGGAGATGATAGTAGAGAGGATATTGTCGTAGAAGGACTTGTGGGGTCGGGAACCACCCAGAACAAGTTTCCTGATAAAGTAAACAAATGATGTGGTTCTATATGCCGCAAACCGTCTGACATCTATGGTGACAGAGGGTGACTCGTGGTGATGCGGCCTGTATGGAACACTTAGGCATACTCTATCAAGCTGCTAGTTGGAACCGAAAGACGAGGAGATACATATGGAGACATGTTCAAGTCCTGCGTGTTATTGTTACGTTACTGATGAAGACGCTACCACAATTCAATGTGGGGAAGCTCCAAAAGAGGATGTCTAGGTAAAAACATTTCATTTGGCAGGATGCGGGTACACACAAACTAAGCAGACAAGGAGAGCGAAGCAGGTGTACAAAAGATAGGTGGCAAAATCAGCAGATGAACAGAGATTTCGAAGAGCTCTTAATGTATTCCTGAGTGTAAACTCAGGAATCTCAGCGGCCTGCCATCGTGATTTGGTGCAACAAAGAGGGTCCTGTACCTACTGAAATTGATAGTTTTATGGGAATCAAACGTTATCCCTACGAGGCACTCATCAATGCATGTGAGTAACATGGTCGGAAATGAGCAAGAAACTAAGTGCCGTTGTCTCTCCTGATAATCTCAAGCTCTAATGGATCCAACTGTGAAGCTGCTGACTGAAAAAGACTTGTGAATCAGTGTTTATTTTTTTCTCTTAACGTATAGGTTTTATATGTTTGGTGTTTTTTTCAAGTGCATTTTTGAACAACTGCTCCAGAATACTAATTGAGACCAAATTACAGAGAACAGATTTATATGTGTACATACTGTTTGTCGTAATCATTCAGTCTTCAACACAATTAGGATTTTCTTTCATTAAACTTTGCGAGATTTATGAAAATATGCTGTTTCAGGTAGCTTGTTATGTGTATTTAACCCAAATCTAGTTGGGATTTCGCGTTTGGCTTTAATTAAAACACATAACCCCGAAGAGATTTTTTCCATAAGACTTGACTAAGTTGTTTGTCACCGTTCGTTACTGTGTTCCAAAATTAACTGCTCTATCGGGCAGGTTCAACAACGGAAGTGTTGATGCATTCTAATAAATATAATTCAGTATTGAAAAACAGTTTCAAAACGAAACGTAAAGCAAACTTTTATCTGTAAAATTAAAGTCTGCTCCGGAAGTGCCTTTCATCACTTGTCTTTTCTAGGACTCACATAGGACTTTAAATCGCCACAAACGATTCATAATATTTTCAATATTTCATAATATTAATAATATTAAATAACATTTATAATATTTCAAATATTTTGTCACACTACTGAATTCACATTTATTACTGGCATCCTTCTTTCTCCCGTAAGTACCCACCCTCGAGGTTGCGATGATACCAGGAACCTTATGCATGGTGAGCTAAATATCTACCACTCGGCCACTATTGCACTTAACTGTCAGGCAACTCACCATCATCATCATTATCATCATCATCATCACCAATATCAACCTTTTACCTTTATTTTCATCATAATCATCATCATTGCCATTTACAGCTTAACGTCTGATATGAAAGCATAGCCAAGTTTCAAAATGGCCACCTACCACCACAAACTGTCCTGACCAAAGCAACCCTTGCAGTCCTGGAATGATTTTCAATTACTCAATCTAAAGCTCTATCCCTAGGCTCTTCAATAACAATCTTCCGACATATCTTCACTGAACAACAACGACCCTCCGTTTAACATAAACAAATCATCTCCGTCTGTTTCGTTTCGTTTTGTTTTGTTTTTCGTTTGCAGTCACTAGTTCCTGATTGGCTAATCCTATCTTTTTATGAACCAGGTACTGTCCTATTAGAGTAAAAAGTACATTCAGTATTATTTTCGTGTTATTTTGCTCCAATCTCATTGGGTTGGCTATCTTTACCGAAAGAGAAAATGCACATATATGTTACTATATTGTCTGACCCCAAGATCCCTACTTTCAAAAAGGAGATCGATCCAATAAAGACCTGCGATTAATGATGCGGGACACATAAATCATAGACATTGCTAAAGTAGAAAAATAACTAAACATATGATGCTTGCTAACAAGACTTGTTTCTGCATGTTGACACATTTTCATTCAATGAAAATAAGTGTTCATGTTAGCCGTACCCTTAACCCGCACAGGGTTAGTTCACTGGATAATTTCTATAATTTTAACTTTGTCAATATAAATATTCGGCTAACAACGAGCACCAACACCATCACAAAATCGACTTTTGATCACCTTGAAAACAACAGTTGCATTAACTTATAAAAATTTCATTGCATCATAAAGCAGAAACAAGCCTTCCTTTCAAACAACGTAACAAGGTCTAATACAATAAGTATATACTTTACCTGGTGATTTGATCTGCCGATATGGGAGCCGAATTCTACAATTAATGAAGGAGGAAAAAATATGTCACATGCACACAAATCATAAGTAAAAGTAATAAATTATATCGAATGAATTTTAACAAGTGATTGTATTTAAGACAAGGTGATAAAAATCCATAGATAGGAAAAAATATTAGAAATACATAGTTCTAAAAGATAAGCCCGGTTCTCATGAATAGAGCAAAAAACTATTAAAGGATAACATTTGGCCTTACAAAAAATGTGGTATATTCACGTTGCACTGAAATGGATTCAAACCAGAGCAATTTCTAAATTTCTTGCCCTCTATTAATTGCTAGCATCAGAAGCGCAATGTCCTGGTGCTATGGGAGTCATGGCTATTGTGCTTAGACCTGTGATCTGCATAGGAATTTGCCTAGAGATGCACAACTATAGTGCCCTATGGAACAAGTGGCGCAGTTACGTGAACAACTGGATAGCAGAAATGATCTGATTAAGAAAGTGGCAGGGAAAGTTCATGTGATAGGGATAAACTATTGACCAACAACAGGCAATGGTTTGAACCATGTTCAATGCCTACGAATTGGAACAAACTGAAGCAAACTGTGATGGTCATTCCCTCGTGCATATGTTATAGTAACGAAATTGGGTGTTCTGCTCTTGTTTCTAATTTCAGTACAGGAAATAAGGTGCTACGAGGTGCATGGTTGTAAGATGTCGTGAGATTCTATCTGTATATTTATCACTACATTTATCAATTAAGTTTTCCAGGATAACTATTTCATCTGTGACATTCAGGTTTTGATAAAAGCAATACTGTATCTCACTCGTCAATAAGGTTCTTCCGTGGGTTTGACAATGTTTCTTACTACACTTTAGGTTAACATACAAATTCAATATGTACAATTCAGAATACTCAGCAAACCACCGTATTGTTTATGAGGACTTTTACTGATATGAGAGGCATGTGATACTGCAGTAAAACCACTTGCTGTGAGCTTTTAAAATATAATAAAATGGACTTTGCCATAAGGATAGCCCTAAAAAGGTTGTCTATTGTTGGGTAATGGCAACTCAACTCTTTTATGCCATTTTCTCTACATTTATTAACTCCGTATTGTAAAAATAATTTATTACATCCAGAAAATTTGGTTCTGTTCTATTCACAGGTGCAATTTTCTAAGTCATATGCTAAATAATTTCTGGTTATTTTAACTGCGGTAGTAGTAGTTGTTGTGGTCTTGGCTGCAGTCGTATGTACCAAATGCATTTTTATCTCGTCTGATATTGTGGATTCTGATACAGCTCTTCGGGTTTAAAATTACAGCAAGCACACATATTTTTACCTGCTTTTGTAATGCATCATCTTCCTATAGTATTTTTGTGGTTTTTTTTAACTTGTGATACTTTTTAAGTATATTTTTTAATGCATTCTTACGGTGTTGATACAGTATGATCAATAAAGTCATTTTCCAGTTCATCAATAGTCAGAAGGTGGTAAAAATCTGGGTTAATCCTGAGAGCCTGTTAATTCCCTCTTTGTTTCCGTTGTTCTTCAGTTATCGCCCCAGTTGAAATGGAAGGGATTTTTTAATTAACACTCGAGACTCATCATAATCA
Organism: Morbakka virulenta; assembly: GCA_003991215.1. Taxonomy (NCBI): domain Eukaryota; kingdom Metazoa; phylum Cnidaria; class Cubozoa; order Carybdeida; family Carukiidae; genus Morbakka; species Morbakka virulenta. Next base: position 892,082 of record RDPX01000146.1, read on the forward strand.
ATCCATTATCTGTACCAAATGCAGCAAATGGTCATGTAAACGTACCAGAAATGATTCTTAAAACATTGCAATCCGTTTTGTACTGTACATATATTCGATATCCCTCTACATTTAAGGGAAAAAGGTCCAAGTATGTCCCTAAGGTTATGCGTATTAAATTCGAGACCATAAATTGATCTGATGTTTCAGGCACTGCTAAGTAGCTTTTACAATTTACAGTATCGTTCTGGGCTTCTTGCCACTTGACTGCTACATTAAAATCACCAAATCAAATTGGCTAGAAGTTTGAAATTTGATCAAATTTTAACTTTGCCCTGTTCAATAAGTAAAAACGTTCTCTCGTTGGGTTTTACTGAATTGAATTTGCCAATGCAGGGGAAATCTGAAATGCAAGCCTCGTGAATTTTACACCAATTCTTCCTGACATAATCTTGCTGAATAGTGTTCCTGATATTCTTAGAGATTTGGATGTAGAGACAGCAGAATTGTAACACCACGCTCTCGTTTTTGTTTGTGCCTATTCTATACCAGTTGTCACCCCATCAACGATCCATCATCAGCTATCATCAGTCAGTTTTATATTCGCCCCACTTTTTGCACTGCAAGTACGTTTACCACCCAGAAAAAAAAATTTTGTTGCCTGCGTAATGTCACTCGTGCTATTACTGTTGTTGTTGCAATTAGAATAGTGTTCATCACAGTGATGTCTTTTTAAATATTATTTTAACGTTGCTGTATGATGGCCATTGCAGTTGGATCCTAATATCAGGTATCTTGATGGCATTATAATATAGTCTTGCACTGACTTCTTCCAATGTCAATCCAAGTAAAGCTCCTTGCTAACTGTGGTAAATGTTTTTGTTTTTCTGTCTATCTTTTAAAGTTAAATTTTATTTTTTTTAGGTAAGCCTGATCCATATCCAGCATGTGACACTGCTAAGGTGTTTCTGCCGTTTCACTTTCTTCTCATAATAATATTGACTGGTCGCAAATATTCTTTTCGTAATAATTTTGTCATCCCCTTTTCCTCTATTTTACGAAGCTCTGTAACATCAACTTACGTGTTTCCTTCATTATCAACCTTTTTAATGCTCTCTCTCCAGGATAGCTTTATATCTTCAGCTCTGACCAGTTTTCTTCATTTCATGACACTAAAATCACACTTCTCTACCCCAAAATCCATTCCAAATTCATGGCATATTACTTGTACTGTCAATACAAGACCATAGACTTCATTCTTGTTCTTTGCAAAGACCTTTAAATCAGCCATAAGTACAAGATGGTTGATTTTCACCTCAGCATTTGCTCTGCTTTAGCACCTTAGTAATACTTTTGTCAAAGGTACCGGTATTATGCAAATGACAAAGATCAGTGGCTAAAGACTATCTCTTCAAAGTTCTTTGCTAATGTTGGTTCTTCCGAACGACGCATCACAAAAAATTAGTTTTCCAGTTTCTAATCGATCGTTGATGAAAATATTTACATTTTCTGGTACTTGTGTTATTTCAAACATTCTATTATCCAAGAGTAGTACCATATCATTTCCTTTTAAAAAGTCCACCCATTCCATTCCGAGATCCCTTTTTCTCTTATTGCAATTACTTGGGACCATCGTCAATCACAAGTTAGTCCTCTGTTCCTCTGCTCTTCTTTCTTCATCCTTTCTGCTGTAATAGTAGAATAACACTTATTTCCAGTATCTTGTATATACTCTCAGCAATTATTCCTGTCATCAGTTTTCACATCAGTTGTACGCAAGATATTGACCTATAGTTATCAACCACATTTACTTTCTGCTGGTCTTTCTGACACAACATTGTTCTGTCAGTTGCCATCCACACAGGCATGTTGTTTCTTACATTATTTCATTCATTAGATTGGCCATATTGTCATGCAGTGATGTCAACGTCTTTACCCAGTATCCTTGGACTCCATCAGGCCCAGGTGCTTCCGAATTTGGCATCTCCATTCACCTGTGGTGTTATCATCGTCAATTTTGTCATTATATTATCCTGTCTTCCTTCAGCACATACATCTTTCAACTCCATCAACCATTAAGCATCCCTATTATGTCGTATCACGTTCCCCCAAATACTCAACCGAAACCGCTTATTTGCCGTTCTATGTCCTGTTACTTAACCATTTCCTGTTACTTCATATTCCATTAAATTCAAGATGTAATTCTAACTTGTTGATTTCATACCAGTTCAGTTTTGTTCCTTTCGTCTATGTTTAAGCTCTTTAATTCCCCTCTTTTTACTTCACTTCATATTTCCTCTCGAACTCTTTATACTTTTCCTTGCTAGTACGTTCTCCTCTTTTACTTCTTTGCAAAATGCTTAAAACTTCCATAATTCTGTAATCGTATTCTCAATCCTTCTTTTTTACCACTTTTTCTCTCCGTTTTCCTCCTGACATTATCTGTCTGCCATCCGACCTTTTCTGAGATGTTAACAGCAAATATATGAATCAAATTCTTTGTCAAAGGGAATTCTCCACTTTGACAAAACATTTATGTTTAGTTTCTTTCTTCCACAAGTATCACACACTTGCCAGCTTCTCATCGTTTCAACCATCTTCTGAATCATACTCTCTCCTATTCCGTGAAAAAATCGTCACTACAGTAGTACGTCCCACATGTCTAAAAGCTTAGGAGCGCGATCGCCCCTCCGAAAATCCAACTGGTGTCTTTCTACTGAAAGACACAAGTTGCATTTTTACCGCATTGAAAGAAACCAGCCTCTTCATGGTCAATGCCACAGTGCAAGGTAGTGTCACCATGCTAATCAAATGAGGCAAGTTACCAGAGAGATATTAATGTAACGAAGGCAGAGAATTGGACCAAGAATAAAACTTTAACAGCGATCTATTCTGCCACACAAAAACAAACCTCGCGATGAGCTGGATGACAATGTTAAGCCTTTGCTCAGCTTGTATTTAACAAAGATAAAGTACTCTTTAGCGGGAAAAATAAAGGAGATTCTGTTAAACAACAATAATGACAACAGTGTGATCGGTAGACCCTCCTGACTTGCTCGCGTATCAAAAAAGCAACTAAAAGTATATATTCCTTTAGGTGCTACTTCAACAATAGTGTATTTACAAAGGATCAATGTTTAGGATTGCCAAAAGCTATGATGAGGTTATTAGTGTTAATTATTGATATTAAGCTTAATTCTTCACCACGTGAAACGTGTGACATTTGTAGGCAATCAATAAAAAAGAATTTCATTCGTGTGTTGTTGTAACTGTAACAGCGACTTTTGTCTCATGTTTATAAGACATTTAAAAAAACGAATGTTAGAAACCTCACCTTTATAACCATTACAGACAAAACAAAGCAGTGTAATGGGTGACAACGTAAATATGTTTTAGGCTCTAAAAACTGTTTCAGATTTCAAGACTTTAAGTATTCCCGTCTAGACACAACAGGTTTAATTCAAAAACAAACAAAAATAATAATTTCATGTTCTTTGTATTAATGAAAAACGCTGGCTTTAGCTCTCTTTAAGTTAAGCTGCACACAAATAAATGGAATAAACTTAAACTTAACTCCTTCGAACGTTGTGCTGATAAAATCTTTACCTAAGAAAATGAGCACAATGCACCAATCGAGACCAACCTTATCCACCTAGGTAAAGCAAATATCTCTTCCGTCGTTACATTGAAACCACAAGAAAACATGTGGGGCATTCTCAAGTCACACATACCCACATTAGATGTAGCTAAGCACTCAATGAACAAAAGTATCCTTCCTCTTGTAGCAAAAGGGAAAATACAGTATTGTTGGTATTCTATAGCATACCAGAAAACGAAAATTTTGAAGGTACTTACTGCTGATATGAGAAGAAAATGTCTAAATAAAATCATAACAAAGGCATTGGGAAAAATTTTTTTAATTTTTGTAAATTTACAAATTTGGTAAATTGGTAAATTCGTGACCAAATACTTTTATTTAGTCTTTTAAGCCTTGCAGCAAAACAATAACAGAGATAACAAACCAAATGTACAGCACAGTTGTATATTTGATTTGTTATTGTATACATCCGTTTAATAATGCATGATGAAAGAAAAATCCATCACACCATAAGTATTTGAAGCACAATTTGGCCCTGCTCAAGGTGAAAGTACCATCATCTGTGGTTATTGTTGTCTTTTGACGCATTAGAACTTTTGATCATAAAAGATAAAAATAGCAATCGTTTGTTTGAGAAGGTACATTTTTTATCTTTTCAGTTCTTCCCACCTTAAGTAGAGATTTTTCAGGTGTATCGTCGGTTACATTTTTTGCTATGGAATGCTCCGTGAACGAATAATCAAAGCACAAAAATCACTTCATATATATATATATATATATATATATATTGTGTGTGTGTGTGTGTGTGTGTGTGTGTGTGTGTGTGTGTGTGTGTGTGTGTGTGTGTGTGTGTGTGTGTGTGTGTGTGTGTGTGTGTGTGTGTGTGTGTGTGTGTGTGTGTGTGTGTGTGTGTGTGTGTGTGTGTGTGTGTGTGTGTGTGTGTGTGTGTGTGTGTGTGTGTGTGTGTGTGTGTGTGTGTGTGTGTGTGTGTGTGTGTGTGTGTGTGTGTGTGTGTGTGTGTGTGTGTGTGTGTGTGTGTGTGTGTGTGTGTGTGTGTGTGTGTGTGTGTGTGTGTGTGTGTGTGTGTGTGTGTGTGTGTGTGTGTGTGTGTGTGTGTGTGTGTGTGTGTGTGTGTGTGTGTGTGTGTGNGTGTGTGTGTGTGTGTGTGTGTGTGTGTGTGTGTGTGTGTGTGTGTGCTTTTTAGACTACATCAAAAGCATTCAAAAAAGTTCAGCACGCCCGTCTATCAAAAATTTTACAAGAAATAGACATAAATGATAAATAGCTCGGAGTGATGCACCACTTTTACTAGGAACAGACTGCCAAAGTCAGTCAACACAGTCACTAAGGTCTCTGACATAAAACGGAGCTGTTAGACACAGTTGTATTTTTTCAGAGTTGTTCAATACATATATTAAAAAAGTACTCTAAAAAACTTAATTAGTTTTTAGCAGCAGAAATGCAGTTTCTCCTTCGCGTGCTCAGAGTATCGTGGACTGCAAAAGAAACTAATGAAAGCAAACTAATGAAAGCATAGTAAAAGAAGCATAGTCCAAAAGAACACTTACTAATATTATTAAATACAGACAAGCTAGCTTTCTCAGTCATTCCAATCCTCTTTCAGTTTGTTGTTGTTTTTGTTTCTAAGGTATTGTCTATGTTCAATTACCTTAACGTCAAACATAGTTGCATTCTATTTTTACTTCAATATATGTTTTTCAATTTTCACAGAAAATATATGCATAACCGTGACATGTATGATTTTATTCTACAAATTGTTGAAGTGTTTTTATCCGACTATGTATCCGATTCTGATGGTGATGATGATGATGATAAAACATGTTTTACAACATTTGTGTACTTCAGTTCTTTGAATATGCCGGGACCAGGCTACGATCCTTAGGCTAGGCCATGAAAAGAGTTCTTTGTAAATGTACAGTTCCACGAAGCACAGTTTTCTGCAGTTCCTCGATCCTAATATTACCAGGTATCTCTTCAACATACAGATTTATTCCTTTTCTAATAATTCCAAGAGGTTCTATTACAACTGAAATGACAGTAGTTTTAGTGTTCCACATTTTGCTGATTTCTATTTCGAGATCTTTTTATTTTGCAATCTTTTCGATCTTATTGGATGCATTCAGTTCACTTTTCAGGATCATTTTAATTCTTCGACAGTATTCTTTTTTGACCTTTTTTCGTCGTTGTGTGTTTGTTGCATTGCCTTCCTTTATGGCTAAATATTTAAATGTGCCTTTTTTCTCGAGTTCTGGAATAATAGTTGTAGCATGTAGGTTTACGCTTGATGTTTTTGTCAGTTTTCCCATTTTAAAGGATGCTTTAGTACATTTAGCCAATCCAAATTGTATTTTAATGTCGTCACCAAATACCTTCACTGTGCTCAAAAGTCCTTCTAACTGATTATCATTGTAAGAGTACAGTTTTAGGTCACCCATGTAGAACAGGTGATTTAATCATTCCTCGTTAATTTCATATCCCAATTTTGTGTTATTTAGTAGGTTGCTGAGCAGTGCAAGAGATAGGCAGAATAGGAGAAGAGATGATGAGTCTCCTTGAAATAATCCATTTTCAATTGTAATAGGATTTGTTTTTATGCAACCAGAGGGAAAATAAAGTATCATTGTTGTTTACCATGCATTTATGCTATGTGTAATATATTCTAATGGATCTGTTGAAACGTTATAGATTTGCATTGACTTAATAATCAAACTATGAGGAACATTGTCAAAAGTTTTTTTGTATTCAAGCAAGACAGTACTCAAATTCCTTCTCTTAGCTTTACAATCTTCAAGAATCATTCTATTAACAAGAAGTTGGTCTTGCAACCATACAAATCTCTACTACATCCTTTCTGTTCAGCTGGTAGTAAATTGTTTTCTTCTAAGTGATTGTAACTTCTTTCTGCTACAATCGATGTTAATATTTTGTAAAGGGTTGGCAGGCATGTGATTGGTCTATAATTTTTTGGATTATTTGCTTCTTGTGTTATAGTCAACAAGTATATTATTCCTCATGTTAGCCATGTCAGTCTTATTTCGGGGTCTCTCACTACCTCACTGTAACACCTTGCTAGATCTTCGTGTAGGGATTCGTAATTCTTCAACCAAAAATTTAGTACTTTGTCTATGCCAAGGGATTTCCAGTTACTCGACTTTCGATGTGCTGTTGTAACTCCATCTCTAATTATGTCTTTCCATTCTTCTTCTGGTGAATTTTCATGCATTTCTTCTTCCGTCATTATCCATTCAGCCACTTCATAATGATCTTCTAAAACTGTTTTTAAAAACGTTTTAATCTCGTCTAAAGATGGCAGCCCATTAACTTCCTTTTGTTTTCCCCCCTAGCTCTCCGTAGAACAGTTTGGTGTTAGATTCAAACATTTTATTTTATCCAGACTGTTGACTCCTTTTCTCAAATCTTCTTATTCTGACGCATAATACTTTGTAGGGAGTTTATCCCATTCTCTAAAATCCAAAACATTTCCATTCACTCCGTAATCCAGCTACGGAGGACAAAGTCATAAACTTTCTTATAATCTATCCATGCCATAGCCAAATTAGTATGTCTTTTCTCTGTTTCTCAATACATTCTGGTCAAACTACAGTTGCTCTTTTGTGCCATGACTCACCCATCTACATTCTTTTGTTCTTCTGGTAGAAGATTCTCTCTTTTTAAATCGGTATACATCTCTTCTGTTATCATTCCCGTCCGAAGCTTCCACATTAACGGGAGGCACATGATAGGGCGACAGTTTTCCACTCCAATACCTTTCGCAGGGTCCTTTTGGCACAATACCTTACGGCCATTTTCGATCCGTGTAGTAAATTATCTTTACCCTCCAATATGTTATTCAGTGGCACGCAATTCTCATATGAAGAATACTAAGATTTCAAATTCAAAAACCTTCAGCAACAATTTGACTGGCGATTTCTAATCATACTTTAAAACGATCTCAGAAGTCTTGGCAATAAAAGAATGGAGAACTAAGGCAGAAGACAGCTAGGGAGGTAGAGCACGCCTACTTCCTGACTTTAGGCCTAAGGACTTAACACTTTTCCATAAAAATATTATTATTGTTATTATTATTATTATTGAGTGGTGGAGCAATACGAGCCCATGGGGGACTCAGGGGTAGAAACCCCAGCAAACCCATCCGACTACCAGCCCGATAAGGGTAAACTGGGTGCATGCATCACACCCAAGTATGTGCGATATTGATGTACATAAAAAAAAACAGCACATGACCTTGCAGTTGGGGCCTGTTTAGGTTTCCCAGTTTAGGTGACCCATTCTGCTTATTATTATTATTATTATTATTATTATTATTATTATTAGTAGTAGTAGTAGTAGTAGTAGTAGTAGTAGTAGTAGTAGTAGTAGTAGTAGTAGTAGTAGTAATAATAATAGTAGTGGTATAAATAACTAGAAAAATGAATAAACAAAATAAGAGGTAAATTATACATTCAGAGATAATAGTACATGGCCCTGGATTGTACTGTTGCATGAAAGGAATATAAGAAATCAAAACAATACGTCTTTACTTACTTTAAAAATTGTCAATTGGCTATCTTCCATTTTCTTATCTATTGTTTTTTGTGTTCCGAGAAGGCTGGTTACCCAGTCATTTCCTCCATCAGTTTTTTCCTTTGAATAAAAGCATAAGTATTATTATTTTAAAAATGTAAATGGATGACATACCTTTTTAAAGTTATAGTTGGAGCACACCCACCTTTATTATTTTCTCGTTTTTCCCACCTTCAAATAGTACTTATTTTATTACTGTTCTTCAGTCTTCCAATGAAATAAAATTCCAATTCTGTTTAACGTATTGTTTTTCAGTCGGTTAGTGGTTACCTGCCTTGCAACCGTTTTGAGTGAATTGGGCTTGCATTTTACCAATAACATTCACAGAGGTTTACAACTTTACAATAAACTCAAATCTTTAAAATCTGGCTTCAATTCAATGAATTGCGCATTGAATGACGGCAAATAAACACTTCAGAAGAGTTGTAAATTATCATTTTAAAAAAACTAATCAACTTTTCTTTCGATAATTACTGTAACCTTCACAAATAAGAATTAGCCATTATTTTTTTAAACTCTTGATATTTCATATTCGTCTATACAAATTATCATTTGTATGCACATGCCGATAGCAATGTAACCAACACTGATATTTTAAGCCTTTATAAGTATTTCAAATTAAAATGAAAATAATAATAATAATAATAATAATAATAATAATAAAACGCTTTCAATTTGAAAATACTGAAATAATTTTTTATCTGTTCTCTCTAGACAATTTTATACTTCCTTTTTATAAGAACGTTTAAATTAAAATTTTTAAATACTATTTTAACATATATTTCTATACTGATTTTGTACTGAATTCGCCGTTTTGCTAATCTTGATGATCGNGAAGAGTTGTAAAGTATCATTTTTAAAAAACTAATCAACTTTTTTTTCGATAATTACTGCAACCTTCACAAATAAGAATTAGCCATTATTTTTTTAAACTCTTGGTATTTCATATTCGTCTATACAAATTATCATTTGTATGCACATGCCGATAGCAATGTAACCAACACTGATATTTTAAGCCTTTATAAGTATTTCAAATTAAAATGAAAATAATAATAATAATAATAATAATAATAATAATAATAATAATAATAATAAAACGCTTTCAATTTGAAAATACTGAAATAATTTTTTATCTGTTCTCTCTAGACAATTTTATACTTCCTTTTTATAAGAACGTTTAAATTAAAATTTTTAAATACTATTTTAACATATATTTCTATACTGATTTTGTACTGAATTCGCCGTTTTGCTAATCTTGATGATCGTGTTTTGTACTCTTATATGTGCGTACCTTGTATTATTTAGTATTTATTGTTTGTAAAAACGTCTCTTAAGACCTTTGTTTGCCCCAGGTCACTGGGAGTGACCCAGTAAACAATTGTATCAAATAGCTAACTTTATGAAAATGCATAATAACAATAGACTATATTTCCCAGATCTCTGGTTCTCCAAAACTCCCTGACCTTCAAAAGATAACCCTTATGAGTACTGCACATTAATAGACTGCGAAACTGTCTCTCAATCTGAACGTACGCTTGAATATTATCGTTAATTATTTTTCACATCACATAATCACAAAGTTAGTATGTTCTAAAATATACCTCAGGAATGCTTGTAAACACCATTGTCTCTATCTTATTCATTTAAAAATAACTTTAAATTTTTTCCCCTGGACATAAATCATTAGTTTTCTGTTGCTTAAGGTCCCTGGGCGGGACTTCGCACAGATTAAACGAAAGTTAGCTCAAAGTGAAAATATAAATAATAACAATAATAATAATAATAATAATAATAATCATAATCATCATCATCATCTTTCTTGACAGAATAACAAGAAAGATTTTGGCAATGAATAGAGCATTACATACAAAACGTAATGTTGCGCGGCCTTACATACCTTGGGAAAACCACGGCAGGAGCCCCATTAGTGTAGAAGAGTGTATTAACGAAGAAAGAAGGGCACAACACTGCTATATAAGCGAGAGAAGTGAGTGGATGCTGAAAGGTGCATTTGAAGAGGGAGTATTAAAGGAAAATGAATCAAAAAAGGACTATGTACTCTCCTGAAATGAGCAGAAGAAACAGGAATAGAAAGGAAAACCCTTGAAAGGGAAAGAAAAATTTTTTCGAAGAAATAAAGGAAGAAGCTGGCCCTGAGTCGTGGTGACGACTAAAGAATATTCTCTGAAAAAGGAAACAGAGGAGATGGTCCTTACTGCTCAAGAGGAAGCATTGAGGACCAGTAGCACCAAACGTAGTATCGATCGAACGACTCTCCACTTTGCAGACTGTGCGATGAAGCTCCGGGATCTGTTAGACATCTTGGTGGTAGTTGAACTAAACTAGCAAACAATGAATTCAAACACAGCCACGACAAAGTAGCACTTAACGTTCATTGTTAACTCAAAAACTTTAAAAAACACGGGATCGAATGTTGTGATAAGTGGTACGAGCACTATCCTCTACCCACAACTGAGAAGGACGAAGTGAAAGTAATGTGGGACAGGACAAATTTTACTGACAGACGATTACCCCACAATTGGCCCGATATAACGGTAGTTTCCAAACATCAACACGTTCGGGAACTTATTGATATCGCTATCTCTGCAGACCAAAACGTAGTTAACACAGAGACTTGGAAGATAATAAGAAAATATCCAGACCTTGCCTTTGAAATCGAAAGAATTCGCAGCGTTTTTAGTAAGTTGCTTGGGCATAGTCTCAAAAAGAACGCTGTCCGTTATCACGAGCTACTGAAAACATCTGAATCACCCCTTTGTAGATTGTGTGGTGTCAAAGATTTTGTATTTATTGAGAAGTCGAAAAAGGAATGTAAGATTATCGTCATAGCTGTTCCAAACGATGTGAGAGTAGGGGATCAAGATCAATAAAAGATAGAAAAAAATACCAAGACCTAAGGCGAGAGTTCTCAATTATTTGAGAAATGAAGAAAACTGAAGTCATCCCCATTGTTGCTGGCGCACTAGGAATGATTTCAAAAAAATTAGAAACATTGTTAAAAGAAAATTGGTGTAAACATCAGAACAGAGGTATTTCAAAAAGGTACGCTCCTTGGAACTACAAGAATATTACGTAGAACACTGGAAATGTAGACTTCCCTTGGGCTTTTAAGAAATCAAAACATCTAATGAAGAGAACAAATATACTCAAAGTTAATAGTTGTAACCAGAACTAAAGGACAGCATTAACAGTGTAACACTGAGTCAAATAAGAGCCGGTAGGTAATTGTACCAAAACGCATACGTAAAGAAATACTTCAATAATAATAATAATAATAATAATAATAATAATAATAATAATAATAATGAGCTGTGCAAAAGTATGGTTTGAATGTACGGAGAAATAGTATGACCATAAACCTGCTGGTGTTTCAGAGTACGGAATGTCTATGATCTTGTAGGATTTTAGAATTTAAACAGATCTGCAGTAGAAGCGCAACCGGCATGGCATTGTCTTACACGCTAAAGAGTCAACTGAATGCAAAACTATTGATGTCCGATGCAGGATTGATGGAAGAGTGGCCGAAAGGGAAGAAGAGAAGAGAGAAAAATACGAAGACTTCAAAAATGGTGAAGCTAAGTAGTGTCAGGAAAGTAGTGATAATACCCATTATCATCGGAGCCCTTGGTACACTGAGCAAAAACGTTATGAGATATACTGAACAACTTAATATGAGTCGAATGATATCTTTATTGCAAAAGACTTGAGTACGTACTTGGAAAAGCAAAGATAATTAGAAGGACTCTGGTCATTTAAGATTGAGGGATTCAATCCGCTACCCAAACAAAAGCCTTTAAACAACAAAAGGGGTGGAGAAAAGAAAAGGGCATAAAAAAAAGATGAAGATAATAATAATGATAATAATAATGAGAATAATATGAAATGGGAAAACCAAAGATTCTTTGGGCCTTTGGTATCCAGAAGGGGAAGATAATCGATTATCGAAAACCAGATATAATTATACATGGCTTTAAAAATGAAGAATGGTTCATAATAACTGGTGCAATATCTGCAGATAAGAAGATAAGAACATCGCAGATAAAGAAGTTGAAAAAATAACGAAATTTTTCGAACTAAAAGTGGAGATATCAAGAATGTGGAGTTCCAAAGCAGCAAAAGTTGCAGCCATGGGTATTGGAACAATAGGATGAATTTTCAAAAAGCCGACGTACCTTCTGGAGCTTGCAGAGGGGGAGTTCCGAAGTGAAATATCTTTGATATTTCACTTCGGAAAGTGATATTTCACACAGTGAAATTTCAAAGATATTTCACTCCGGTGATGAAGATTTTGGGTGATTGAAATGTAACACAGATCCAAAGAAAATATCATCCATATTCGCATTACATGAACAGGTGGTAGAAACAAAGGCGTGGAAAAAGATCAAGGGAATTTGTGGACGGCGACAAATACCGGCCATGTACGGAGTAAAGAGAGACAGTTCAACACCTTCTCTCTGGTTGGAGAAAGCTGGCAGAATCAACCCTGAAGTATGTCAAACAACACAACACTTTGAAAGTTCTACCAGTGAAATGGGCTATTGAAACGGAATTGCTCCCTAAAGAGGCAAAGTGGTATACAGTGAATTGGGAACGAGATAAAGTTCTTGAAATGGACAAGAAGTGATATTGGGATTGCGAACATCGAATGGAACAAACTGTATTGCCCGAAGACCATATCTTACCTTAGAAGATACAGTAGCCAAAATGACTGGGTTGCTTTAATGAAGGCCAGCCTTTGCACAAGCACCTTACTTGAGACGGAAGTTGCAACCAACACTCGTTTTATGGTATTTGCTTTCCTTTGCGTGTTTTATTTCATTTACCTAAAACATTTCAAGCCACTTGCTCCAGAGTAGCGTATGCTCATAGGAAACAAAGTACATAAAGTCAACAGCTTGTAACAGTTCAAAATAAGAGATTCTTTCTGACTAAGAATGTTAAAAATACATCTTTCTTACGACAGTAAAAGTCACTATAAATTAGCTCTACTGAAGTATGACCATTACTTTTTTTCTTTACTAAAACAGTATGGATTCACGAGTTATCACCTTTTAAATTACGATGAAGGGTGTTCTAAAATGGATCGGAAAATGTAAAGTAGGCATAAAAAAGGAATTTTTTTTGTCACTGGTCAGTCTACTGTACGGACAACTTTAGTCTGCCAACAGTAAGACGTCTTGGCGAGGTCAAAAACCCTCCAGCTCGTTCATAACTTGTATCGATCAGGGCCCTGTGTCAACCGCCAAAAATTATTAAAAAACTAACAGAAAAATATTTCCATACAATACTATGGAAAAATTTGGTCTGTCAAGATTTGATCAAGTGGGCATAGGGGGTTTTGAAGGTATTTTATCATTCTGTCACGAACATATTGTATTTCCATAGAGACAAACCTGATTATAAATACTCTTTTAATCAATTTTTTATTGATTACTATACCCTCATCAAAGGAACTCATACCAAACAGTTTGGAGACTCCTGACATAACCAATCATGTGTTCAATTATTATCTGATCACTGGTTAATTTATCGGCATAGCCAACAAACATAGAACAAGTCTTTTCCTCTCGTTTCTTATTAACAGGTGTTTTCTATGTGTTTTCAGTCCAAAAAATTGTACTCCTGGTTTAGTTTTTTTTTAATTTTCCCACACTGTGCAATTTCTACTTGAGGTAAATGTTACTCCAGTCTACTGGCTGCCTGCTCCTTTATACGTCTACCAAACGCAGGGTCAAACCGTTATTTATTTCACCCGAGCTCTGCAAGTCTCAGAATCAAGGTGTTTGTTTGGTCTGGCAAGGGACCTAATTTAAGTCTCCTTAGGCATCAAAAGCAGAAGAAAATATCTCATGTTTAGTGCACCTACCCTATTTTCCTAAATTATTAAAAGGTAACAGCCAGCCTCCTTCTGATTTCATATAGTGGTAATTTACTGATCAAGAGGAGCTTATTCGGTCGAAGCTATTATACAAGGGACGTTTTGATTTACTACAAGATTGTGTTGTTATCTAAATAAATGAACTAAAATGAGGTAATTTTCTAACCGTAACAGAATTTCAGCAGTCACTTCTTCACTACAAATTAGTTAATTATATGCTTGGTTATGTGTCCCGTCCTCTTAAATAAGGTGGTCTACGATGTTCCTCTACCTCTTCCGACCATGAGCTGTTAAATAACTATTAATTCTTCACAGTTATTTATTTGAGTCCAGTTTTTGATGTTATCCACCCATTCTGATCTCGGTCAATCTCGGGATCTTATTCTATCAACCTTTCCTTCGGGCAGCAACCTTCTTCTGATCCTGTCCCAGATATTTCGCTTTTCTTTTCTTGACGGCTAAAATTGTATACATGTTTACTCGTCATTTCTGCAATTCTCTCATTAGTAACTTCGTCTTTCCATAATATTTTCAGTATTATTCGATAGTTTCAACAACTCAAATGCCTAAAGTTCTACAGAAACAGGTCCTGCAAAATTAAAACTTAAACTAAATCCTGTTAGGTTAACTGGAATTTTATTGCCACTTACTTCTCTTGAGGGCTCACCAGCTAACCGCTGACCTGCCTGGCTGCCACCCAGATCAATGTACACAGCATCCTGCAAGTATGAAAATTAAAAAATATATATATATACATATATAGGTAGAGTAAATCAGTCAAATACTAAAAGCGTTAAAGAGAATACATGGATGACCAAGGCCAACTGCGAGAAGATAGGGCACAACCACGGGAGGCAAAAAGTTTAGTAATATGAAAGATGAAAACTTCATAAAGGGACAACTACAGCAACTACATTTGCTATCCCTTACATTTCTGTGAAGGCAAAAGCGGAGGAAGGAGAATACGTTTCAGCTAGGCAAACATGAATTTTACTCCATAGACATGTCCAAGCACCTTCTGGAAGCAAAAATACATGTTGATATTTATTGTAATCGATAAAAAGTATCAATTTTGTAATTCAACATGATGCATATCCGTCTATCCATCCATCCATCCATCCATCTATCCATCTATCTATCTATCTATCTATCTATCTATCTATCTATCTATCTATCCATCCATGTATCTATCTATCTATCATATCTTTTCATCGATTTATATTAGAGACGGTATTGAATGTTATTTAAGGTGAATGCCTTATTTTAAAAACTAAAAACTACAAAAATGTTTCATTATTAAATTCAAATAATTTTCTCCTTAGCTTTAATTGTCACTCATGTGACACACCAACGATATTTGCTCTCTGCTTTACTTAAAATTTTTTATCAAATTAGCCGCTAATCCACTGCTAAATTATTTCTTATAAAAACATAACAGTAATTGATTTCTCATAAGCGATTTCGAACTGCTGTGTTAAGCCCTCTTATGATAAATCTTTGCACAGATATTTGCAAGGAAATTAGCGTGAGTGGTAAGCAACGTCTAAATGTAAAAGATATGGAAAAGCGACGACAGGAATAAAATGTAACGGTTGAGCCAGTGATTCCATATACAAGTGTTCTTACTGGATTTGTGCCGCTGACAGCAACGAAATGCTACAAAATTCTTCTGGCTTTGTAAGTAATGCATACATATATGTACATATGCGACGCCCGTTGCTGTTGAAGTGGTTCGAGCACTGTGACTTATCGACTTATGTCCTATATTATTGTCTTACCGGCAATTGATGTGAGTCTCTGTATGGAGTACAAACATTCAGAGATTCCATTTTGCACCAATGAGCTGTGGTACAGGGAAACACGTGTCTCCAAATCGAATTATATGTAAAGCAATGCTTTACCAACAACATTTTCCCCCCTAAAAATGTACTGACTAATTTAATGCTGTATGCCTTCAGCAGATAATCGCATTTATCAAATTTAATCTGTTTCAAGACCACTTTTACTATATCAGCTAAAAATTGCACAAGATGTCTTCCAAAAACTGTCAACTAAAGCAAAGTATAAAAACGTCTGATTAACATCGAACCTGGCAAGTGACGGCTATACCATGTAAAACTGAAGTTGTGCTAATCAGTTTAAACCCCCAGTACTTTAGGCTTTAGTCGTCGCAACCAAATCCTGTCAAGATTCAGTTTTAAAAATATGTTCTGAGCCTCGTATAACAGAGTATGCTTGTTTTTTGAGACAATCTAAAGGAGATAACCACAAAAATCATCTGGGGGCAGAAAAAACCAACTTTTATCTCAGCCGTCTGATGGATTTGTTGATTTATTCAAAATTTTCCAAAAGACCCAGACAATAGGCTAGCACCTGTAATTAGTTTCTAAAGCATTGTTGACATATGTAGCAAGGAAAAAAACGACAGTTTTACATGTAAAGATTGTATAACTCAAATGTTCTCCGTGACTGCTATTCTTTCAATTAATAAGAAACACTAGTATCAGTGAAAAAACAGCCAAAGATGTCAAAAAAAACTATTTCAGAACAAAATTAACATCAAACGGAGTACCTTATCATAAACAATACCACCAACTCCGGCCATTGGTGCATACAATAAACGTTCCTTTTCATTTAAAGACCTCTTCTTTTCTTTCTCTGGTAGAGGGCAAGGGTCAGGAAGAAAAGTAACATCCTTCATGGAAAAATCGCCACACCCTATGAAAAGTGACACATTTTATTACAAGCTAACCATTGTTTAAATTAATGATAATGAAGATTATAATCATGGTGATATTTAGGTGATGAAGGTAACAACAGTATTGATGTGGTTTTTCAAAGGGCAGTTCAAAATGTCAAAGAATTGTGAATGCATCAGCGAAAATGTGGGAGTGTGGGGAAACATGGGAACAGAGAAAGAGAGACACTGCAAGTGAAACACAGCGCGGCTAAGAGAGACACTGAGGGATAGAAAACAACGAAATGACGGAGTGAAGAGAGGAGGAGAGAGGGCGCAGAGAGACAAACAAACAGGGAGGCAGACAGGCAGAAACAAGGAGTGTGGGGGAAGGACTGACAGAAAAACAGCTACTGGCGCACAGAATGAGGCAGAAGAGAGACAAAACGTAAAAGTGAATGTGGGTGGGGAAGTGGGAGAAACAAATGCACATATATGGGCAGAAATAGCTGAAAAATTTAAATTTTAGTAAAACTACTGCCATTATTCTTATCAGGATACTCTTTACAGGTTACGGTCTAATTACTTATTGCAGTATGATTACAACCCTGTAAAAAAAGACAGGTATCACCTTGCGGAGAAGGAAAAAGTGGTTGTTTATTGGAATTTTGCTGTAATAAGAAATTCTGTTTATCTAATAAAGAAATTTTCGTCGCAGCTGTTTCGCAACAAAATGTCTACTCCATTTGATGGACTTAAAGGGGTCGACAAGAGTAAAGGGTAAAAATGGGGGTGACTTACCCTGAAACCAAGGCGGAAAGAGATTTGGGGGTTGAAGGTAGAAAAAGAAGAAGAAGAAAAAAAGCAAAAAGAGAGGAAAGGAAAAACTCAATCGGGTGACAGATGGAAAACTGTTATTATATTCTTGTAAATAATTGATATTTAATTAGTTAATTACTGCAATTATTAATAAAAGTTAACTATGTAGTTATATTCTTGAAAATAGTTAATATATAGATTTCACGCACAAACACAAATACATATATATATTTGTGCAATCTCCAGTTTACAATAAAAAGAGAAATTAAGAATTGCGCATTTTTCAATGATTTTGATGATCGACACAACTGACTGAAGAATAGCATTTTTATGTATATAAAACCACTTCTACCTTTATTCAAACTGAAATAAAAATATAATCAAAGACTGTTGTTTGTTAAGTTTGCAGTTTTGTGTGTGATAACACATATTTAATTCATCTTAACAAGTCAAATTGTCAAAGTATTAGTCATTTTTATTAAGTACTGGACCAACATACTATATCAAAGTGACGCTGGGGTATAACAATGAAAAACCCAACAAAAAACATCAATCAAACTAATCGATAAAAACATATTGGCAGAATGAATTTTAAGCTGCTTAAAAAACAACACAAATGATCTTCAAACTTTTACGTTAATAAGTTAAAGCCAACTTTAAGTTCCCCACCTAGATTTAAAATATAGCCAACCTAATTACAACCTCAGAATGCTCTCTAGGTGTACCTTAAATATTTGAAAACGACAATTTCTATATGCAGTAGCTGTAAGAAGTAATAAAGGATGCTTTGTCATTGGAAACGTGAACATTTCTTTTAACTGATTCAAGCTTAACTCCTAAATATTGGTGTGATATAATGAAGAAGCCATGTTTCTGCCTTTATTGCATAAACACAGCGTTTTGTCAATGTGAACCTTCCGTTTGGTTTAATTAGCATTATAATCATTTCATTCCCACTCTTTGTTGGAGGACAAGAGAACGTTTAAACTCTCGATGTACACGTCTAATTTCGTGTTTCATATATTTCGCGATAAATGGCGGCCAAAACAATAAAGCACAAAGAGTGTGTTGAACACACTTTATAACTGTACAATACTGTCACTGTAGACTTTCAAGATCGTTACAAATCAAAAAATGGGAATACACAATTCGCTACTGTGATTTTAGGCAAGAAACACAGGATTATTCCTGTACTTTTTACAAGTCGAGTAATTCACTCAAAACTCCGGGTATGTAAGGGTCCCTAAAATTGATTTTACTTTCATGCACTGCCTAAAAAAATTCATGTTTTTAATAGTATGTAACTCTAATTTACTTCGCAGTTTATACTCACTTAGTGCGATTTCAGTTTCTGACTAGCTCCATTGGTAATTTTTAGTCTAAACTTGCTTTGTGTACAGTCAAATACGACCACTGCTAATAGTCGATGCCCATTAACAAATGCCATTTCTGATTCAAACCAACAGAGTTCATACGAACCGAGGTTCAATATCCTTCTAACCTGCTTCCCACTACCAGTGAGGAGTAAGTTTCATTGCAGAAAGTCTATCTGTATCCCTAGATGCATTGATTTGAGAAAAAACCCTTTTGCGCTGTCCAAAAGTGTGGGCAGTTTCACACTTGTTATTACAAAAAAGAAAGAGAAGAGGATTGTCTTCCATGTTCGTTTACCAAGCGTTTACAGTGTTTATGAACGCTGTGGTAAACAAAAACCGCAACTAACACCAGAAGTATTGTGATATTGAAATGATCCCGCGAATGAATGGGCATTTCTGGAAAATGATAATTTCCATTGACACCATTAGGTGGCCTTTCTTCATATCTTTGAGTGTACCTAGCCCCAACTAAAGAAAGTATGAATTATAACTACCTAATAGCGATTAAGTGACAATAAAATATCTTTATTACCTAATACATGGATCTTTGAATGTTGCTTTAAATGTGCTCCTCTTGCATATCCATATAAGCAAATAGTGCGGTCGCATTTGGCGTTTTCCCGCACTCGTTCTGGATCCGTTATATCTTCCACCCTGGTATAAAAGCCATAGAGCAATGGTCATAAACAATAATTAAAAACAGGATTATTACAACTTACTCTAACTAACTGTACAAAAACTAAATCTAAATCTCATACTTTTATTATCATTTTTATTAAACAAAATAGCCTTTAAAAAAATACCGAAAACTCCTTATCTATATGGAAGCTTATGGGCTTTTTAATATAATTCTTCTTTTACATGAGAAGTGTGGAATACTTTTAATTTTCTAATTTAATTCTCTGTCTAGCTTGCTGCCAAACACTGTGCACACATTACAAACAGCGAGGGAAATCTGTCTAATGGGGAGGAGGGCCTCTTAAGTCTTGCTGTTAACTCTCCTAGAGATAGTGTCTCGATAAAAACACCTGTGGTAGTGTCACCTCGTTACCACTCCTCTCTTATGACGGCAATGTGTGGTGGGCACTGACCATTACGGCTCGGTTTAATACTACCTCAATTACAAAAGGGTTCAGTTAGTCGACATGCAGACGGTCTGCGCCTAGGTGATGGTCTCGGGCTTCTATTCCCTTTTTCCCGTATGACAAGTTTAATCAAACAAATGGCCCGCAGTACCTGGCAGTCCTTCAGTGGTCAGAAACTGCGAAGAAACTCTGAACCAGACTGACTCCATACCCGAGAGTGTAGTCTCGAGATCTGGTAATACTGGCTCTACACAGACCAGGAATTTCCTGCTATCTTCAAAAAACTTATCTCCCTAGCTTTCAGTAATGTCATATATCTTCGTTCTCATTTTTCTTTTGGGAAAGCTTTCCTTTATTCTGATTCACCTCAAATTCTTTCACTTTGTAAGACAAACCTCAAGGGCAATGCTATAATAGGAATCTTCACGTTGACCGCTATTTACCTTTATTTCGTCTGGACTCTACAACTCATCTTCATGGTCTTGCTCTTTATTCTCGACAGAAATTTCCAGCTTTTAGAGTTAAAGAAATTGAATTTAAAGATAAGCCCTTCATGCCCTTCAGACTGTCTCTTCTACAATGCCATTTGTTACCTATTTTACTTGTATCGATCTAACTCTTCTGATTCTTCCTTAGTTACTGAAACAATATCGAACTCCATTAATAAGGCTTTGGACAAGCATCACACTGCAAACAAATTTGTCTTTGGTGATTTAAATGCTCATCACATGTCCTGATTGAATCATTCTAACAGGACTGACAGACCTGGGGAAGTTACTTACAACTTCGCGCATGCTCGAGATCTAGTAGAGCTTATTGATTTTCCAACAAATTTCCAGATTCAGTCTCTTTTCTTTTAGATCTCTTTTTTACTTCAGTTCCTGGGTATTGTACAGTTTTGTTGCAGAGATCTGATGCTAAATTTCGCTATTCTGAGCGATTTCGAGAATCTACTTGTACTCAGACACTCGTAATATTTACAGTAGTATATTGGATTCTGACAAGTCTGTTATCCCTCCACTCTTTGATGCTGTTGACTTTTTTTCTGTCCTCTAGAAAAAACGCTGATCTTTTTGCTAGATTGCTTTCCACCGATTCCCTAAATGACACTGGTCTTTCTTTGCCAGAGTTTCCTCTGCAAACTGATCACACTTTGGACTCTGTCATTATAAATCAAAGGTTATTTGCAAACATGGTCAGTTACAGCTATCACTCCTCGAAAACTAACACGCCATGCTAAAGCAATGGTTAGACGGATCTGCCTTTTCAATCCTTAAGTAAGTGCTCCCTTCGAGTCACTTCTTTCTCATTTTAACAGAAATATTTAGGTCATTCTTTCAGTGAGTGGGCTGGTATGGCTTGAAGATATTGAGCGCAGTTCAGGTTGGATATCACAAATCCCTTTACAGAAGGTAAATGGGTCTACAGCTCGAGGCAGACTAAAGCTGACGTGGGATAAATTAGTGAATCGCGATCGATAAGCTACAGGATTGGGTGATATCAAGACCGCCAAGCATGGAATAAGTGTCTTCAATCTTAAGAAGGACAAAAAGGTCCACTGTTACAAAAGAATATCAATACAAGGCCAGGATAAAATAAATGGATCATGAAGAAGATTTTTTATGGGCTGGATCAATCTGAAGCTCATAGTCCAGATTTGATTCTGGTAGTTGTTTTGAAAGCGCGTGCTTCTGAACTATCTTCCTTGTTGTCTAAACTTGTTAACTTTTGCCTATTGGGATCTTGTTTGCCACAATCCTGTAAACTTTCTAATGTTATTCCTGTCTTCATGAATGCAGTTGATCCGTCTGATCCTCGTAAATACCAACATGTAGCTCCCTCTTCTATCATTAGTAATCTCTTTGAACGACGTATCAACAATGCAGTGACAGAATTCTTAAAGAACTTAGGTATCTTTGTTACTTTTCAGCACGGGTTTAGACTATCTCGCTCCACTGATGAACTTTTAAGTACAATCATGAAACGTATCTATAGGTTTATGGTTAAGTCTGGAGAAGGGCCAGCTCTAGCGTTTGATATTTCCAAGGTATTCGATGACGTGTGGCACGCTGGCCTGTTTCACAAGCTCCCTACCTATAGTATTTGTGGAAAGATCTTCGGAATTATTTAGTCCCTACTCTCAGATCGTAAAATGCGTATCACATTAGATGTAATTACGTCGGGAGAGTCCGTCTTCCTTCTTTACATTAATGATACTCCTGACAGTTTGCTTCAGTTTATCAAGATCTACGCTGATGACATTACCCTGCCCACTGGCGTTGACCACAAGGCAACCCATCAGGTCAAACTTGCGGAAACATTAGAATCTGGCCTACTGAGTTTTAGAGAATCGGGAAGGAAATGGCTGGTTACTTTCAATACGGCTAAGACGCAACTGATGTCAATCAATAGAAAGCTGTGCCCTCGTCTCCCGCAAATATTAATTTAACTCTGTACTTACGAGGATATTGTGAAAAATCGTAGTAAAATGTTTGAATTCAAATAGACTTCATTAAAAATTATAAGAAGAACTGGAGTTTAGGCTTTGTTGATCACCGCTCTCCATGTTCAGAATTTTGTGTTTTGGCATCAAAATTGTCAAAAGAGTTTGCATGCAAGTATTCTTTGGGCTACGGTTTGTTTTAGGGTACTTAGGAAATAAAAATCCACTCTATCTGAGAGTCAATCTATTCTGCTTGAAGCTAGAGGTCCCATAGCTATTTTCATAATAAAAAACTAGAACATATTTGATTCATAAAAACTTGAATTTATCATTTCTTTCCTATATATCTGTTCTTTTCTAATCGCAGAAAAATAGTACATTTATTAATATTCCCTTTCGCTAATTCCATTCTAAGAATTGTACCCGTCTTCTTTCACCCATTCTGTTAATAAATGGATCCACTTATACCCTGTGCACATCCTGCCTATAAATGCTCTGAAGAGAAAAAAACAAAGACAGTTTATGGGTGCCTGGTAATGGTATTCGTCAATTCTCCTATCACTCCATTTGTCAGGCGTTAGCTATACAACTTCTTCATTTGATGCCCTTTTTTCAACATATTTTTAAAGGTGCCCCCGTAAAACAAATTTTTACCTATCTCATACTCTCTAGCATTGTTTTCTGAAAGTCAGTCATTATCCTTGTAAAAAAAGTTGAAAAGATAAATCATCTAACAATCAGAAATCAAATTTTTACAACTGTACTTATTTGCAAAAAAGGCTCAAAATTATTTTGAGTATTCCAATAGGTTCCTGTGTATCTTTATCGATTTTGCCATATGATGAAATTACATTACTACCATAATATAACATTGAGGTAAACCTTTAGAAAACAAGAACAAACATACCTATCTGCAAGGACATAGGGATGTGCTGTTCTCCAATTCAATGGGCGAAACTTCATTACTGAGATGAACCTTCCAAGATTGTGTATTTCCGTTTTTGGATAAACACCATGTGAGATGCCTGATATATTAAAGAGTTTAGCGCCCTGAAAAAAATCAACTCTTGCTGAGTGCAGTAAATAATGCCAAAACAATATAGAAACAGAACTAAAAAAATTTAAAAACCAATCTGTACAAGTATGCATTTAAACAGTGTGTTGGTTAGACAGAAACGACTAGACCATCAACAGAGTAATAAAATTCAAATACATCTTGATGTTTATGATCAAATTCAGCTGTGTTTGTAACTTAAAAGGTTTAGAAAAATTATTAAACCATTGCTGACAGTACCTTTTTGTGAGGTTTTCAGGAAGAGGGTAGGGTCATCATACATACACGAGACGTTGGTGAGAGCAGTTATGAAAATGTATGAAGATGTGAAGACAAAGGTGAAAATTGTTGGTGGAAACTCAGATGAGTTTCCAGTTAGAGTTGGAATACATCAAGGCTCAGTGCAATCACCATTCATTTTTACAATTGTTCTGGATGCACTGACTGAAAATTGCAGAACAGGACTGTTATATGAGTTGGTTTATGCTGATGACTTGGTTTTGATGGCTGAAAGCATGAATGACTTGGAAGAACAATTTAGAGACTGGAAGGAAGCATTTAGAAGCAGAGGTATGAAGGTGAATATGGAAAAGATGAAAGTGATGGTGACTGAGGAGGAAAGAGGTATAGTTGTAGAGTCAAAATTGTATCCTTGTGGTGTATGTGAGAAAACAGTAAGGGCAAATGCTGCAGTTTGTCAAGGGTGTATGAAGTGGATACATGCAAGATGTCATGGAGTGAAGAGATTTGGTAGGAAAATGGCAGAAAGCTTCAAGTGTAAGAGATGTTTCAAAGGCAAGCAGCAGGGTGATGATGATGGTGATGAGCAAGTGTTTTGTGGCTTGGAAAATGTAGATTCGTTTTGCAATCTTGGAGACAACGCAGCTTGCAAAGTCAGCTAGCAGTGGTCTCTAGAGATTGAATGGCATGGAAGAGATTTAATGAGTTGAAAGGCATCCTATGTAGATGAGCAAGACTGACATTAAAAATGACAGGGAAAATCTATGCAATGTGTGTAAGGCCTGCAATGGTTTATGGCACAGAGACATGGGCTGTGAAAGCAGATGAAGAAAGATTTCTACATAGATGTGAAAAGGGAATGTTGAGATTGATCTGTGGAAAGACTTTGTGGAAGAAAAAGTAAAAAAGATTTGATGTGTCTGACTGGAATAAGGTCTGGAATTAATGATGTTGTGAGAGAGAGAGCTGTCTGAGGTAGTATGGGCATGTATTGAGAAAAGAAGACAATGAAGGTCAAAAGAGAACAATAATGTTTAAAGTTGAAGGTAGAATATGATTCGGAAAACCTCCAATGAGGTGGAGAGACAATATGGGAAGATGCTGGAAAGATTGGCCTTACAAAAGAAGATGTACAGGATAGAACAAGATGGAAAACAAAGATTGGCCAAAAGCAGGTAACTCAATGACAGATGAAAAAAGGCCGACAAGAAACAATGGTTGGACGGATGGAACTCCAATTCAAACATTAGAAGAAATGAAAGTCATTAACTTATTTTTTTCATTACCATGTTGCAATTTTTGGGCATTTCTGGAATTAAAAAACTAGAAAAATGTAATTATGTGTTATTACAATTGGCCTAGTTCAATACTCTCATTACCATTTTGGATTCATAATTTAGTACAATCCTGTTCCCTTTACCTGATAAACTTCTGTCCAAAACCTTTGCTTCATCTTCTTTTTCTGTTTTTTGAGTGATTTGTTGTTCTTAAGCAAATCAAGGTGTGTAAGAACACCCATTATTTTTGGAAAACCATGAACTTGTGCAATATTAAGGAACTCAAATATTTCCATCTCAAATCCAAAGCTTGCATCAATTAGGAGCAGCACCTAAAATACCAAAACAAATACCTCTAAAACTACCTGAATAAAAAAACAAAATTAAAAGGTTAAATACAACAGAGACTAGGAACACACTTGGAACAAAATTGTAGGTGTACTAAGAAATTTCTTGCCAACCATTGGGTGTGATGATGAAGTATCAATAATGAATCTTATGCACATGAAAAAAACCAGTACAAACATTAAAAGTAAACATTAAATATCTTTAAAAATAATATAAAAGTGAAAACAACAAAAAACAATTCACATATTATGACTTAGTACTGCCATAAATCACATGAGGACTATCTCACTAAAGAGATTTAAAACAATTCTCTGCAAAAAGAGTTAAAACTGAGAATAAATTACGATTGCCACTGAAAATAAGGTAGCAGTCAGCTGGACCTCATTAGACTGAAAACTCTCAAAATAAATAAAAATTACAAACAGATACCCATAGTCTACTAAACAAGGAGCTGAACTCAGTCTTCAAGCTAAAAGAAAATGTTTAATGGTTCTAAAAGGTGAACTACAAAAATTTAATGTATGAAAATTAAGCAACATGAAAGGCATGACTTTAAACAGTTGAAAATTGTGACTTTATCATCCAACCTGCTTTGGATAGTTCAAGCCACTTCAACAAGTGACCTGGATAATAAAAATGTAACAATGAGTGTGGCTATTCATATCTTGTGATATAGCAATGACTATGGAATACATAGGTCAACTAATTTTTTAAGATGTTATATTCCCTGTGTATCATCACATACTGCAAAGCAGCAAGGAATTAAAAAAAACTTACAAGATCTGCAACCTTTGCTATGTCAATCATACAGTTGATATCATTACCGCATTCAATCAGAGTCAGTCTTCTTTGTTTTCCTAAAATGGTATTGAAAAGTATTGTGATAAAGGTATCTTTGTGGCACAATGTTACCTTGCATCTTTCTTTTGCAAGTTTATGATATCTAATGTTTTCTTTTTATTTCTCCTACAAATACAGATGGATCATTAAGTATTCAATTAAATACAACATCAGTCAAGAAGATAGACCCTGCTACCATGTACACTCAAGGCTTTACAATCATTATTTGCTATGCTACCTATAACCATGTACAAGACAGAACATCCCAACTGTAACCTCAGCCATCACAGATTTTACATGTATGATAGTTGATCATCCTATCCTAATTTTGTACTTCTGTCCAAAATCAAAGGTAAATAATATGATATTGTAGAATTAATAATATAATTTCATAATATTACTCATCTCTTGCAGGAACTTCAGTATGGTTTTATTACCTCTCCCAATGCAACCACCAAAACAAATGACTTACAATGTTGTCATTCAACTCTTACAATCATGTAATGAGACATTATGCAAATATCTTATCAGCATGAACAAGAAGATGCTCACTTAAATGCCTGAAAATGATAGTTTGCAAAATATATAGCACAAAAGGATGAGATACAGATATACCGGATGCATATTAAGAGCTGTGTATGTAACACTAAATTGCTTATTTCCTTCTGGGAGATTTAATAATTTTAATAATTTAATAATAAAATAAAATAATAAAATATAACAATAATAATAATAATAATAATAATAATAATAAATCTGCATGGACTCAAAATTCCAGATAGTGACTGGCATTGAATGTCCAGCTCCTTCGCAGTAAGGCTAGAAAATAATCCTTATGAGATGAAAACCAGAGGTTAATCATACCACCTTGTCTGTTGCATAGGTCAACAAGGGTTGCATCTTTCAGGACTAGGCCAGCCTGAGGTCAAAAAGTCTGCTACTGAGCCTAACTCTTCCCCTAATGAAGGCCAGCATGGTCACCAGTGATGGAGAAAATTGGGAGAAATCCCACCAATGGCCCTGCATTATCATCACCTAGGAACACTGAACACTCAAAAGGAAAAAAAGGGGAAAATGGACAAGGGAAGAGTACAAAGACGTTATGTATTGCTTTTATTTTGCACTTGAAAATCCAGAGACAAATAACACTAAAGCTACTTTTATTCTCTGGGGTTCATGAAATAGTGAGAGTAAAAAAATTGAAAATCTCAATGCTAATAAACTGGAAAATGTCCGAAGGTATATTTCATAATAGCTTTCCCAACCACTTCTCAGGGACAAATACTTTACCTACAACATTGACAGAATTATTACCAGTGCAGAGCATATTGTACTGGTCACTTTTTATGCTTGGGAACCATACAGTGTATATGGAACAAAAAAGAAAAAAACATACACCAGGAGATAAAACTTGGCCTTAAATGTAATGAATTCAAGTCATAGGATGAAAGAAAGCACTCAGAAGCCAAATAGTTCCACAATTTAGCCACCTAAAGACTGAAACTATATTTAATGTAAGAGATATTATCAAAAAAGGGGCAACAACTGCATAAGAATGAAGAAGTTAGGAGAAACGAGTTGCAAAAGAAGCAACAAGATTACTTGATAGCAACAAAAGAATAAGATAGCCCACATTTCACCTCCAAAAACAAAGAAAAAGTTTAGAAGTAGCAGCAAGAATACACTTTTCAATCTTAGTTTCTGTATACAGCAGGGATCAACCATTTTCTAGTTTTAAGGTTTCCACCATTACTCCTGTAAGGCACAAAACCTTCTAACAGTAAAGAAACCAATTCTTCACTAAACTACAACCCCCAAAAATTACTGATAGTGGTGCTCAGGATTGACACCCATCCATCCTCCGTAGGGCCTCCTTAAAGGACTTAAAACTGATTATACCATAATAAAATAGTGTTGAGCTGAGTTTTATAATTCTACGAACTAATGACAATTTTCAAGACTTAAAAACACAGAATCCCCAATGAGACATAATTTCCAGAAGGATTGCCAATGAAGGATAAAAAGGGTTTCTTGCCAAGAGATAAGCTAAAATCTGTTGAATGCCACCCGATACTTCTTGATCTCAAGGAATTTAAAAGCAAAGCAGAAAATAGAGGTAAAGAGATAAAATTGGAGTCAAAAACCTGCTTTTAAGCTTACCTAATAATGAAAATGGAGATGGTTTTCCCAGTGCATACAGTGGCAACCTCTCACCACAAATGGTCCTGAAAAATCCTACAGCAAACCCTCATACTCTAATGTCACTCTTAAAAAGCTCAACCCATAATTTCTGTGCCTCAAGAATTT
Source organism: Morbakka virulenta (assembly GCA_003991215.1). Lineage (NCBI taxonomy): Eukaryota > Metazoa > Cnidaria > Cubozoa > Carybdeida > Carukiidae > Morbakka > Morbakka virulenta. The sequence goes on from RDPX01000146.1 coordinate 920,629, forward strand.
AGAAAGCACCAACAAAATCATCCCTGGTTTATACCAAATTGTTTCTGTGATAAGATATCCATATAATCAACAGGGCAAGGATGTGAGTGGGATTGCTCCAGGAGACTTTTACCTGTGAAGGATAATGATCAAATATACACTACACAAAGTTTTATGATAAACATCATATTATGACTTAAGTATTTATACTTTTTTTTCCTTTGTGACCATAAGTTCAAAACAGGATATCAGCAAAGTATATCATCCTAGAGATAAGTGTGGATCAAGCATGCAGCAAAAAGGTTTAGTATGTTCCACTGTTTTAACTTTTACAAAAAGACATTAAGAAAGCTCTCTCATAAAGTGTAGTAGCAAAATTACTAATTAACTGCTTCACAGACAAAAAAACGCAAATAGCTACAGGTAACAACTGTGCTCTTTATAAAGCTAAAATATATATGTATTGCACTTAGACTCTTGAGCAGCATATCAAATTTGCGTAAAGGTAAGTAGAGGAAAAAAGAAGTGCATCACTCTTAAACCAAAGGTCATGATCTCATTCTTCTCTTTTTTCCACTGTGTCTCTGGAATGCGTTGCTTTCATTGTGTTATCTGACACTAATGCAGCAGAACTGCTGTTTGCTGGACACCAGGATATTTATGTTTTATTTTTCCTGGCAGTTTGGGCCTAATGAGCGTAGATGTAACTTACTTTGAAAAATGCACTGGTATCATGCTGAAAGTCTGCAGAACACGGCAGCTAACAAGAAAAGTTTGACCAGTGAATGGAAGGATTTGGGGTCAATGGTGTAAGGCTCATTTTATGATGTCAAAATAGAATTTTTAAGTCGATTTGTTGGCTGCCACTAGTCACTGGTTTGGGTTAAGAATACAAGTTCGATTCTCTGTTGTACTCCTTAAGTCACATCGTATTTAACCTTATTTCAGTTAAAGTAAGGATATCGGGAATGGTCAAATTAGAAAAAGATCATGCTGTTGGCAGCAGTAATGTGAATACACTATACCGTGTAAACCAATGTCTGCCATGGAAAACTTAATTTTAGCCTAAGTAATTAAAGTACCGGTACTCACCTGATACAACAGTGACTGGGCCCTGGAGGTCGGAAATTTTTTGCCTTGTAAAATTCTTTATCAGTGACCTTAGCAATGTAGTCTTCCCAACTTTTGGGGGGCCAACTATTCCAACAATAATTGGCGGCGGTTCCAGTGGTGTTCTATCCACAAGAGGTACATGAAGACGTTTGGTTGCGAGGTCTTCTTTCCTGTGAAAACTTCTGGCAGTTTTCTTCACCGACTGGATCGTATATGCTTTGGGATTCCGTTTGATATCAGAAGCAGATGGCTTTGATTTCTCCTTTTTCTTCTTCGCTTTGGGCCCGGCCTGTTTGGCACGATGGGCTTTAGGAGTAACATCGTTGTTGTCAGCCATCTTGCCTGCCAGAAGAGCAAGTTTGTTGTTACTCAGTGTAGGTCCAATCTTATTTTAGGTAAAATGGTTAAACCCCCGTTAAATTTAATAAGATATTAATTTATCAGGGGGTAACTTGATTTAATGGCTCCTCGCACGTGTTTAGTGGTACATGAAAAATACAACCAATGGGTTCCTGTGATTTGCAGAGAGAGCCATGGTCTGTCATTGATATTTGCTTATGTCATCATCATCAAATTCTCCTTCCGTCGTTTGTCGACATTCCCCGAAGAGTTTGGGCGCGTCAACAACCAAATCCATTCATATTTACCTAACAAGGAATGAAAGTGTTCCCACGGCCATCTTTTTCACTATGCTTGTGCACATGATTAAAAATATGGACAGGTAAAGGAAAGATCTCTTCTTGACTTTCGCCGAAGATTGATTGCAGGCCTCTTGGCCCTCCTTGTTCGGTGTTGTGACTGATTCACCAGCTCAACATTGGCTCTATTTTGGAAATAAGAATAAATAAGGTTAGAAAGAGCATGGGCAGTGGGCATGACTGGTCTTGGCCAGCGTGCAATGGAGATTTAAGGCGCCTCCTTCCTTCCACTAGCCTAAGGGTAGCATCTTGGGCAAGTGCTAGTAACCCCTGTGTCCCCCTTTACCAGGGTTACGGGACCCCTCCCATGGAGTGGGAGTTGCGACAGCCAGGGCAGGCGGCGTGAAATCTTTTGCCAAGTCATTTATGCGGACAATGAAAAGTGAAACTATGCCGGATCGGTCGAGGCCCGGATCAACAACGGCCGCCGTTGCCACTGGTGACCCTCGGTGGTAATGGAAACTATGCTACTGTGGGTCAACGATGGAAGCGGGGTGGGGCACGTGTCAAACAGAGAAGGGAGAGAAGAAAAGTGAGAATGGTAGATGTGAGAGTAAGAACCTTGAATGTAGAAACGATGAGAATGGACAACGTGAGAAATGACACAGTACGAGAAACGCTAGGAGTAGCCAGGTTGGGAGATAAGATCAGGGAATCAAGGTTGAAGTGGCTCGGCCATGTGATGAGAAAAGATGAGAGTTATGTAGGAAGAAAAGTGATGGAAATGGCCCCACCCGCAAAGAGGAAGCGAGGAAGGCCAAAGAGGAGGTTCTCTGATTCGGTGAACACAGACATTAGAGTGGCAGGTGCATCAAGCGAGGATACCTCTGACAGACAGAGGTGGCGAGCATTGATCCGCTGTGGCGACCTCTAACTAGAAAAGCCGAAAGAAGAAGAAGAAGGTTAGACAGAGAATGCATAGGGAAAATTCATCACTTTCATCATCCCCTTAAAATATTTTTGAAATTGTAACAAACACAGAGTGTATTACCAAAGCACCTCACATGACGCAACAAATTAACGACACTGTTTGACCACATAAACCATAAATACCCATAGATTTAATACAACAACGTATTACAAATGGCTGACTATCAAAAGGAATGGAAATGACAACTGGACGAAGTACAAATTTTTAGGCTCACTCCTAGATACTGAAGAGGACAATAAAAGAAGAAAAATCCTAACAAAGAACTGCTATAAGAAGCTACAGTCAATCTTTGATAGTTCCCAAGTCAGTAAACATGTAAAACTTAAAGCTTCTCGTACATATCTAGAAAGTGTATCCTCATACAACTAAACTATGGACAGGAACGAAATCCACTGAAAATACCATAGTTGCTTTTCATCGAAAACTACCAAGGAAAATGATCCACAGAGAATGGCCAAACATTATCACAAATGAAGATCTATACCTCCACACTGGTGAAACACGTTAGAGTATAAAAGGTATAAAACGTTGCCTCCCATGGTTTGGACATTTACAATGCATCCCAGAAGATATGCCTGCTAGACTAGCTTTGGAGAAGTGCACTAAATGTATGAAAAGACCTGCAGGGAGCTATAAAACCACTTGACTGATAAACATTTTAAAAGAACTGAAAGAAGCAAAGATCATCAACAACAAAAACATTTTAGAGAACCTCGAAATCTTGGTATACAAGTGTCCTGACAGGAAGGATTGGAGTCTTATCATCCACAGCATCAATTCGACAAAGTTGATGAGTATGCAATGATGATGATGAATAAATAGAGCAATGCTATTAAATCACTTAAACCCTAACTTTTCTATACATAATTACTTCTACAAAACAAGATTATCCTGTGCTTTTCGGTTCCTTATAGATCTTCGAGGAACAATTTTGTCATCTTCCGTATCTGTTACTTCACTTCCATCATTCCAAAAATTGTTTTTTCGGGGCTCTCCGCGTTGTTATCTGCATTTACTTTGGTGTAAATATTCGATAAATCATTAAAATCGTTGCTACTGTAAGTTTTTCACCACCCTGGATTGCTGCTAGAACCAACTGTTTTATAAGTGCAGTTGCTCAGCATCCATTTTGAAGTCTATCATATACATTTTGAGGTTTACATCCACCAGGCCCAGGTCATCCATAGATGGATCAAATTTCTGAAAGTAATATGTTAATGAAGAGGATTTGGGATTGTCGAAAAGCAAAAAATATGTTTGGACTGAACTGATTCCGAATCAGCGCTGCTAGCATGACCACATCCTCTACCACCAAAACTCTCGGCGCTCGCTCTTAACTAGATCATTTTTGCAATGGCATCTTTCACTTGTGTGAGTCGTTCTTTTCCACGGTCCCTATTGTTGGAGATCTCACCTCAATTATACATAAAAGGATGAGCCCCAAACAAAACGACAACTCCTATCCCAACTGAGATTAGCTCAGCTCTTTTCATGCTATTCGGGCTATTTCAATACCATCATCTGGCATTTTTTGTTCTAGGTATTAGAATTTGTATATCTGCTCAATCACCTTACCTCCAAAAATGACAGACAATAGGTTTTATGGCATCTTTAGTAGTGATCATTGTTTTAGTAACGACACTTTGTGGTTTAATGAGGATACAATTAAAGTTTGCATTGTTTTTTCAAGATTGTCACTTTCTGAAACAATTTCACAGATATTCGGCTAAATGACGTTCATGAAAATTTATTGTCAAATGTTACTTGTTCTGCACCACCTCCTCCTTCTGTTTACAATTCTATGAAATTCTGAAAAGTATGGTACCAATGTGTGTAAGTTTTGTCTCTATCTGTAGATCTTGGACTTATCCTTGATTTTCTCTAGTTTTTCTTTACATGTCAGTCTTTCTAAATTTATCTTCTTAAATTATTTGAATTTACCAGCTTCATATTGGCTTTAAGATACCATCATTTTACTAGCCTAGAAACTAAGTAAAAATAAAATTAGAGAGAGATTAGAAAGAAAAATTTATTGCATCAGGTCCTTAGTTGAGGGTCCTTGCCTGCAAGATCTGCTATCTTGCATGCTAAGACACTGATTCTCGACCAATCAAGAGAAAGCGTCCTGCAGTGGAAGGACTTTGGGAAGCATTTCGTGTTGTACTGTACGGTATTTAATCACATTAGCAAAGAATACATCGCATCAATTAAACTACTTTTTCTCGTACAAGTCCTGTATAAAAATAAACGTGAAAATTGAAAAGTTAAACATTAAAATTTTGCATGAATGCGTTTATATAAAAGTTATGTGAAAACTCTTGAAATGTATAGGATAAGAATTTAGAACATTACAATGCTTTCAAAGAAGTTAAACCGAGAGATAACGGATGAAGATAAATAGTTTAATTTTTGGGGGCACATTTTATTTTTGTAAAAGTTAAGAAAGCGTCGGGTAGTTGATTATGAAATAATTTTTAAATCCGTCTTAATTCTTACATATACTGGGAAATTAGTGTAAATTAATTGAGACACCATTATAAAAAAATGCTTTTTGGAGCCTTGTAATTGTATATTAGCCACTGTTACTATTTCATTGTTATTTCGTGTTCTTTTGCAAATCCATAGAACTCTGGTGAAGGCGAGTTGTTTGGTTTCAATCTGTTGCAAAGGCAACTATCAAGGAGAAGGCTTTTCTCTAATACAATAACTTTTTGCCTACTTTAGTCTTGACTGGCTTCATTTGGCTACGCTTTTAAGTTTAAGGGTTTGAGTACCGGTGTGATGCCAGGTGCGTTCTTAAGATTAATCGATAGCATAAAACAGTATGTACTTAGCTTTGCAGAGGAAATTTGTTTTAGTCGAGTTTATCTAAAAAGACTCTGCACGAGTATACAAAAAATGATCAGAAAGAAGTAGTAGAAGAAACGATGTATTTTCAGTAAAGTCGTCGGTTCATGAGCTGCCCGCATGCTTCATCAAACTAACATTTCTCTCAAAGGAAGATTAAGTTAAAAAATACTACAAAAATACTTTTCTGAATACATCCTAAGAAAGCTTTTTTTTATTTGCTGCTTAGTTTTAAAGTTCCTCTGTGAACTTACTTTGATTTTGTTCTTGTTGTTTGGGTCTGAGAACGCTACTTAATTTTTCCTGTAAAATTCAAGATTTTATTGTGAAGTTGTCCTCTTTCATATTTTCGATTCAATGTTCTTCCATCGACTGCATTTTTAAGCGAGCATCGATCATAATTTACAAGTTTTTCATCACTAGTATACTTGAGCTAAGATTCGTGCCTGAATTAATTAGAAAATAGATGTCCTCACTAATAGGTGTGTAATTTTTCCTCGCGAGAAGGACGCATACAAATTGAGGCTTTTGGACAGCCAATTTTGTACCAGAGATTGTTGGTGTTTACAAAGAAAAAAAACGATTATTCCACAACAGAAAAATCTATTTCTCTACGAAATTTCACACCGTATTTTACAAGGTATCCCAATAACGGCATGAAAAGGGGCCAACGATTTATTGTGAATATGTTTGCCTGTTAAATTTTTATCTACAAAATATTTTTGAAAAAAGCCCGAGTGCAACTTAAGCCTGAGAATCCTAATAGAGTATTCAGAGATTCAATTGTAAGGTGGTCAATGGAAATATGATGACAACTTAATTGTCAGTGTCCTGCTTCTCTATCCTGGTAGCGTATCTTTGTTGGACAAGCCAGGGTGATATTGTTGGATGATTCTCTGTTTCATTCAAGATTCCTACATCGCACGCTTTGGCAGCAACATTACCTCGTTTTCAAAATCATGTTTCAAAGATGACAAAATAAACGCAAGAATCGTTCGTTCGGGGAAACCATGGCTGGTGTGATGTTTGAGGATATTTTTGACGTTAAAGACATAGACCCAGGAGGCAAAAAGTTTGACAGAGGTATTTCCCACTAGTTCTTATTGCAACATAATTTACAAAATCTTTTGAGTTTTGGTCCCAATTTTTACACATCGTAGGCACGTTTGACTTGTATTTGTGGGCAAGATTGAGCCTTGGATTTGCTGTTCTGGTATCTCACCCCCTCAGAAACTGCAGACCCTAACATATTTCAATATCACATGATGACTGCGGGATATGTAACATAAAGTCAATTTGTTATTGAAAAGAATAACTTTTTCACGCTCACTTCCACAGTAACTTACCTATTTCACGCTAGCCGTTGTACGACACAGAGGATTTAATGGATTATTATCTGTCAAAAGTTTGTGTTGACTCAGCAACTATCACCCGAACAATCTTTTTTTTCACGTTTGGAATCAGACTTCTATTTTATACCCCCTATAGCCTGAAAATATATTGATCTTAGGAGGAAAACAACTGAAAAGTTTGCGAGTTATTCTGCGGTTTCTGAGTGCGGAGAGGGTAGAGGGAAAAGCGCCGCTTTGGTCTACCATTAAATTGGTTTGGAACACTTTATTTTCATTAAAGAATTCTATTAGAGGCATTTTTCATGTACATTTTTCTGAACAATTTGCATATTTTACCATTTGATGACATAGTAGCGTACTAGTCTTGTTGAGCACAATACCCATCAGCAGACTTGGGGCAAAACAGTTCCATGATTATTTAAGTAAAGTAGTATATCATTTTCAAATTGAATTTATTTAACAATAGAGTAGTCTAAGTATTACAAACTATTTATATAGAACTAGGAAATAGATGTCCACACTAACAAGTGTGGAATGTGCCCTCACAAGAAGCATGCACAGCAATATGTTGTTTTGTCTGTCAGGATGTATTTTCGGAATTTTTTATTCACCTTAACTACGAAATAATAAAAAATTGTCTTGAAATTGCTTTCACACAATTTTCAGATAGGATTTATAGCACGTCCCTTTCATTGGATTAAGTTTATATCTATAATATTTTGGGGGGCAACCTTTCAGTGTACCCTTCTGCCAGGCAACTATTTTTCTGTTTTTGTTCATGGATAAACAATCACTTCTGAGAAATATTTATTTCAAAAATTAAGTTTTCTTTTGTGATAGTCTTACACACAAGGATCCATACAGATTTTTCATTTGTAGTAGAGTTTAAAAGTAATCTTGTAATCACAACACTTTATTTGAAATTTACCACAAGAAATAGGAAAAATTGAAAAGCTCCCTTTTCCTCACACTCTGCAATCCTTTTGAAAAGTATGTCAAGGTATACATTATAGAACTGGACAACAGAGGGAATAGTGCCCATACATAAAGCCTATACATGCACCTTTTTCATGAATACATACATTAAGTAGTTGCCAGGCCTGTAAGGGAGTACATTTTTTTGTAAATATTGGTAGATTTTAAGTGATATCTGTTGCCGTGGCTTGCTTTTTTCATTCAGTTCTTTAACATAATTTTATATAGTTTAAAGCTGCATAATATTTTTTCAACAGTATCACGACTTCACTGTGAAAGTGAAAGTTTTAAGATGGATTTAATATTGGATGTTAACACCCAACTGTATCCAGTGGACCATGGTGATAAGTTTCGTTTGGTACTTGCAACAACACTCAAAGAAGATGGGACACCAGATGATGGTGAATATAATCCATTAGATACAGGACCTTCAAGAGCAGATCAGTTTGAGTATGTAATGTATGGTAAAACATATAGAATAGATCAAGAAGAAACTCCAACTGAATTTTCAAGTAGACTGTAAGTAGTTTGTAATATTTAATAGGAAATTTTTAATCACATTGTTTCCAATTAACTTAGTTATTCCTTGAGATAACCTCAACATATGCCATATTTACTTTCTTATTGATATTGTTTACTGGGAAATTATTTGTGGCCAAATTTGAACCTTATTATTGTTATTGATAGCATAAAACAAATATTGTCTTATTATCATGGGTCATATATATATATATATATAGTCAAGTTACAATAATAGTAAATTTGCCACCTGCCTATTTTTAACTGCACAATAAAAATTTGTTTGTATGTTGACCATTAGGAATCAGTTTTGTTCTCTTGTTAAGTAATCCCCTGGACCCTGCTCTCACAGTAGTTACCTTTTTGGCTAGGTACCAATCACATCTTCTGCTTCATTCTAAATATGGGGAGTCTTTAGTTTCTGTGCTCCATTTGATTTCATAGAGATTGTTATTATCTTTGAGTTGTTAGAAGTGATTGGACAATTCTATTTCGTTTCTGTACTTGCAATGGCACTTTTTGGTTGTTGAGTNAAATGTTTAATCACATTGTTTCCAATTAACTTAGTTATTCCTTGAGAGAACCTCAACATATGCCCTATTTACTTTTTTATTGATATTGTTTACTGGGAAATTATTTGTGGCCAAATTTGAACCTTATTATTGTTATTGATAGCATAAAACAAATATTGTCTTATTATCATGGGTCATATATATATATATATATATATATATATATATATATATATAGTCAAGTTACAATAATAGTAAATTTGCCACCTGCCTATTTTTAACTGCACAATAAAGATTTGTTTGTATGTTGACCATTAGGAATCAGTTTTGTTCTCTTGTTAAGTAATCCCCTGGACCCTGCTCTCACAGTAGTTACCTTTTTGGCTAGGTACCAATCACATCTTCTGCTTCATTCTAAATATGGGGAGTCTTTAGTTTCTGTGCTCCATTTGATTTCATAGAGATTGTTATTATCTTTGAGTTGTTAGAAGTGATTGGACAATTCTATTTCGTTTCTGTACTTGCAATGGCACTTTTTGGTTGTTGAGTCTCCCTTTGAACTCTCCTTCACATATTTCATTATAAATATGGCCATCTTTACTGGATTTATAGTTGCCTTGTATATGATGCATTTTCCAAAGCCAATTCCATTCATGAGACACTTGGTTTCTGCAACTGCAGGATCTCTCAGTGGAGTTGATAGCTCATTTTAGGATATTTGTATTGTTTTCTATGTTTGTGATACAGCAACAATGGAGTTTAATAGTGTTAGTGTTGAAAATTTTGTTAAATTTGTGCTTCTTTGGAAAATACTATTGAATGAGTTTAAGAAATCATTTCCTGATATTTATTTTCACTTGTTAGTGATATGGGGGTTGAAACCAAATGGTTTTAAGTTTTGTTGATGGTCATTGTGAAAAGCTGTCATTTCGGTCATTATTTTTACAGGTACCTCATGTTTGGTGTCAAGCCACTTGGAGGTAGTGCAGATTTGTAGACTGGCTTCACTTTGCTAAATACTTTGATACTTCAAATTCTTTAGTAGATCATTTTTGGCAATTCTCTTATGATTAAGGGTGGAGGGGGTTGATTAAACATTGGTGTAAGATGGAACAACATTAGGTTTTCTGAAGGGAGAATGTTTTTCACTTGACAGGTTGAGCTTGAAGTCAAGGAAGTCACTTTTGGTCAGGTTTTTGGGGAAATTTTTTGTATGTTTTATTAATTTAGAATCACACAAGGCATAATCCCACCAACTAGATAAAACTGTGAAAAAATGATGAAAAAAGCCCAAAGAAAAAAGAAGCTTAAGTCAAGAGATGAGTTAACCTTAGACTTAAAACATTAAAGTCATATGCTGCAGGAAAGCTCTCAGAACCCAATGAGTTACACAAATATGGAGTTCAATGTTTGTTACAATTGTGATGTTTTTTTAGCATTTCTGTACATTGCCTGAACAACCTTAATCAGCCATTCACTTACTCCTAGTTTCCGTAAAGCCCACCAAACAACTTCTCTTGGCACTCTGTCAAAGGCTTTTTCCAAATCCACAAAGGCAAAGTACAGTTTCTTGTTCTTCCCAAGGTACTTCTCTTGCATTTGTCTAAGGATANCCAAAACACAAATAAAAAGCAGTGGACTAATTACAGATCCCTGATGAACTCCAACACCCACACCAAAACTCTCAGTATAGGAACTGTTGACCCTTACCCGACTTTTAGCATTTCTGTACATTGCCTGAACAACCTTAATCAGCCATTCACTTACTCCTAGTTTCCGTAAAGCCCACCAAACAACTTCTCTTGGCACTCTGTCAAAGGCTTTTTCCAAATCCACAAAGGCAAAGTACAGCTTCTTGTTCTTCCCAAGGTACTTCTCTTGCATTTGTCTAAGGATAAAAATGGCATCAATAGTTCCTCGTCCAGGAATGAAACCAAATTGCATGTCATTGATGTTTATTTCATTTTTAATTTGTTTTTGGATTAAACAATAAGACCTTTTTTTTCAACTTGTCTGATTTGGGGCCATTGGGATTTTCAACAGCAGCAAGACTAATTTCTATAGAGACCAATGTTACCCTTCTTGACAAGGTTTGACAGTTTATTGAGAAGATATAAGCCAACCAGTTTACATATCTCTGTGGTAATTAGGGATAATAAAACATTCTGTTTATGTTGTCCTTGTTTTGGTACTGGTAGACATATGCTTGTTTAAAATAATTTTTTTTGATGAAAACATGCAAAAGTATTTATCAAAATAGATCTGCAGCTTTAGTGTGATATTTAAACAAAGTAGAAATGTTTGTAGTTGACACCCTAACATCAATAGGTGATTTAATTTCCTGTAGCTTTAAAACTATTTAAGTTATTAAGGCTTTTTGCATGGTCTGAATGATTGTAGAGTAATAAGTGAACAAATTTTAAAAGTACTATTATGTGATATAAAGCCAATATTTTCCCTGGTTTTTTGTTGTTGTTTTTTTTAATTAAGAGAGATTTGCATGGAACTAGAGTATCATTGTCTAAGTGCAGTAAATTAAACAGTGAATAGGAATTTGTTTATTTTTATCATTGTGATCAATCATCTTTTACATTATGCTTTTGACTTACTTTGAAATCTCTTCAGCCTCTTGTTGTTTACAGAATAGTCCACAAAAATCATTAGGTTATTTCTTTGACTTCAAAAACTCATCTTGTATTTTTCTCAGTTGGAATTATTAGTTCATTACAAAGGTTTGATGATTAGCTGGGATGTAAATGTTGAAAATGGGTTTATATTCAGTTCGGTACAGACAAAAGAAAAAAGAAGTGGAAAAATAACTGTTTCACTTTCAGCCAATGGCTATTGCTGCTTTGACAATTAGTTGCAAAAGCACAGCTATTAGAACTTACTTTTTTGTTAGATTCCTCGATAATTTGAGCTTTGTCTTACATTTTTTTGTTTTTTTCTTCATATTAATCCACAGCCTGCTCCTCATATTTTTGAGGAAAACATGCATATAAAGTCTCAGATAACTATAAATTTGCATTTAGAAAGTGTCACAATCCACTGTTTTGAATATTGTAAAGTCATAATGTACTCTGATCTATCATGTTTTTAAATTTTTGTAGATCAGCCTATGTATCTTACGGAGGGCTACTCATGAGGTTACAAGGGGATGCAAACAATTTGCATGGACTGGAGGTAGATCAGCATGTCTATCTGCTAATGAAGAGATTAGCATTTTAAACAAGGTTGTCAAATCACTTATATGATAATGGCACGATCATGTGATCCATATAAAGAATACACCAGGTAAAGTGGCCATGTTTAGTACAAGCATTCTCACCTGAAATTGAAATGTGTCTTGATGAAGATTAGGACAGCACTGGATATTTCCAATGTGTCTATGTCACAGGGTCAAAGTTTAATATCAGATTATTGGCTGAGGTTTTTATTACTTCTGACAAAGGCAAACTATTTAGAGAAGAGTGTATGAAATTGAGAATTAGGACTTTAGTGGTTTGAAAACCAGATGCACAAGATACCCCGAAAGAGAACTCTGAGTAAGTTTTTAGCATACAGAACAAATGTAAGCAATCATTAGGAACTGGTAACCATTCTTTGATTGCAGACCTGAAGTTTGATTATGAATGAGGTTCAGGTTTTACAACACATAGAATAAATATACATTTGTATACTACTCCCAGTTTTTTTTTGCTGGTTCTCTTCAGCTGAAATTTTTTAAAAAGTAGTGCTTGACTAAACTTGATTTGGTCATTTTGCGAATGGCTTTTTAAATTATTTGACCACTAAAAATTCCCTTCCTGACTTCGTAGTTTTAAGTGAACCCAAACACTGATTTTGCATGTAATCACTCTTTGACTACTTGGTTTCCAGAAAGTTTAAATTAAGAGTTTCCGTACATTTTTATTAAAGACAGATTTGATGTAACCAACTATAAACTACATGAAATATTTGATTTGGAACTTGCTATTTCTTGCCACTTTTTATAAATCCTCTTTTGTTCACTTTTTTGGAGGTAGAGCTTACCATAATTTGAATAGGTATATTGGGGCGAAAGACTTTGGAATTTAACAGACAAAAAGCCATTGGTTGGTATCAGGCATGGTTATCTGGCCAAGAAATTCATCACTGCTGAAGCCAAATCCACCGAAGGACATCGTCTGAGCCCAGTTACTGGGGACAATAAAGTTAAAACAAAAAAAATATTTGTTGTATATTTCAAATGAGATATTATATACTAGAAGCGAGACCGAGATCGGGTGCTTCACTGGTCATCATGGAGACTAAAGTATGTGCTGTTTTACACATGTTGCGGAGTCGTGTACATGAGTACAAGGAAGCGTATTTCGTATTTAATATTTCTTCGCAAAAAGTAAGTTGCAATATCTTCAATATAGTTAAATTTGTCGTTCGTTCACGTTCTTCTCTGCTTTAGCTCTATCTAAATTCTATCCAAATTCTCGCTGTCCAAATTTCTGTCTCTGAGAAGTCACGCACATTTATACAAAAAACTAAAGAATATTTTAGAAAGTAAAACAACTGTATCTAAAAATAGAAAGTATTGTCTATTTCATACTACGTCACTGTTTTTGAATGTTCTACGCGTTCTAGTTTTTGTTCTGGACAGTTCTTGTCTCCCTAGAGATCTGTTAAATCTCACTATCTTCGTGACAACGCAGTTCAACGTATAAGAAGCTAACCTCAGCTCTTCCCTCTTATGTTACGAATCCTGAAAAAAAGCTAGCAGTTGCATAGCGCATTCAATATATATGTGCATTGAAACTTGCTACAGTATCATTCAAATATATCAAGCATTGATATAGATTGATATAGGTCAATATGTGACCAAAACTCTCCTTTGGGTAAATCTGTTGCATTGAACACATGCATGCATGAACTCTTTAGTCTGATATCCAAGGTACTTAAAGGGTATCTCACGGTTAGTGTGACCATTTTGTAGCCAAAATTAGTTTCAAATATCAAAAAGTTTCTGTATTGTTATTATTACATTTAACAGGTGATTGGAAAGTGATTTTTTTCCATACGGAGGCAATATATTTTTTTCTGATGAATTGACCATTTTTGGACAGTACTAAACATTTATTTTCTTTCAGGTGTTCTTACACAAAACAAGCAGTAGTTTTGAGTAAAAATATAATAACTTAGTAGCACGAATTATGTTAATCCCAAAAAGCCACAAGTTAAACATGGCATATTTTAAATCCCTAATAATTAGAGCTTGTAAAAGTTCTAATAATAATATAATTTGAATAGATCTTTTATTCAAGATTTCCCGGAATGAAATGCAGAAAAGAGAACAAAAGTTATCAAGCGGATTTTAAAATATGACATGAATATCCATACTTCAAAGCAAATGGACATTCCACCTAAATATTAGCTGTGAAAGAGTTTAGTATTGGACGCAAAATGTTCTTTAGAATATACGGGAAGAATGACTGGAAGCTCACGCCAGCTGTACCTGCTGGGTGGGTATTAAACACTGTCATTCTGCCATAAGGATGAAACGAACGGCAACAAACGACGACCCAAATTAATTTCTTTTGATACAACTAGGATATTTTACATACTGGGACGATATGTGTTTGTTTTTCAGTTTTATGACACTAAGTGCACCCCAATATACTTGGTCCGTTGATCAGTTATTCTTTTGACAGTCGCGCTTACAGTCCTGCTTTGTAATGTGTTTATCAATTATTTCTCCATATCCACTCAGGTAAATGTGGGATACTGGCTTTGAACAAGCTTTCTCTAAAACAGGGAGTTTTATTACAACAGCATATCAATCCCACACCAAACAGAAGTAACTGTGGCAACGGCAAGGTTAAGTAATGCACCTTTTTTCAAAGGTGCTAGTTCAGAATAGGTAAAATACAGGTGCATGACTACTGTACAATCTGAATACCTGTCAGCTGACAGAAAGGAAAGACAAATGAGTAAATTTTTTAAAAAGTAGAAAATAGATGGCGACTTACGAATCACATCAGGGTGATAAATTTACGATGTGTTGGAGATAGGCAGAAGGGAAAGCTTGGGAGAAGATCGGTTACCTGAGGTAGTATGTGAAAATCGATCGCGGAGAAGGCATGAAACAATTTCGTGGATTGGTAAAGAGGGGGTCTGACCATGCAAAAATTCTAATAGATTTAAAACTTGGCCAGAATACACATTATATTACTGTATAAAACACTTCCAAAATCCACAAAAAATTACCTTGGGGAAAATTTTCTATGGCTTCCTGAAATTTTGGCTATCTTCAGGGGCACGAGTTTTCAAAAGGGGGGGGAAGTACAATTTTCGGACACTGAGGGACTAATCTACTTACTCTACTTATCTAAACCTTAAAAACGTAATATTGGTGTTTTTGTATGGAAGGGATTTATTAACTTGTGTACTGTATATGAACAGTTTTTACCCAACCTGTGCTCCTTCTTTATTTGTTTGTTTGTTGTTGGTTTTCTTACGATCATTAGGGCTGGGAGTGATTCTAGTAGGCCCGACTGATAAAATCCTGCGATTGTGGAATCATCTGTGCCAAACGTCTTCACGCTCTCTAATAATACAGAATAAATATTGATTATACTAATTGCTAAGGAACATATACAAAACGAGGAAATATTGAAAATCACAGCTGCCATTATTAAATGACGTCAAGTTCTTATCTTAATCCCCTGTTAGCCATTGAGCAGTCTGTGCAGGGAAATATAAACCGATTTTCCGATATATAGACCAAATGTTGTGTGCTCCTTATGAACAATAAAGGCCTCTTTTTTACCGTTCAAGCCAGCTAAATAGTTTATTAGGCATTTATTTCTCATAGAAATGGCTCAGTTTGACTTTAATTCACAGACTGAGTCGCCAAGATACACACATGATAGGATCAAGTTGAACAGGTCTTTAAACAGGGAAGTTGGTTCCTATGTTAAATCGTATTGAAAATATTCTTCCAATATGTCTGAACAACAACTGCAATTAAAATCCAGTTGGATCTATCTGAATGTTATTGCGTTCAGCTACTACACTTTTCAACAGACTTTCTGTGCATCCTTTGACCAACATGTTCTGTTTCGTCACAGTTAACAGTATCTTTGCCATTATTGATGTCATACCAGAGTGAAGAAAGCAACGAATACTAGGATCAATTGGTGTAAAAGGACTTGAATTTGGAAGCCAACTAATTCCTTTCCTAGAAAAAATATGTTAAACTGTTTTTGAGTCATAAATTGTTTTTAATACATCTGCTAAACCAGAAAATTTAATACTTTTCCTGATAGTCCGAAGAAAACTCGTCAATTAGTGAAATCCACCTAGTCTACTTTCATTGATTGTGCCTCTGGTAAACAGTGGGCCTATTTTTGTCTTCCATAGATTCCCATCTATGAAAGACCCGAAAGGAAGCAACAGATAAAGAAAAAGTGGGACACAAAGCATGGAAGACAACATAATGGGAAGGCACTTCCTCTTTGGTTGGTGTACAGCCAGTGCTCAAGCATCTGGAGACCAAAACTCTACGCTTTTTTAGCCATAAGGCCGAGAAGCGATCTAGACCTAGTCTAGTTAATACATTCGATAATTTTGCGAAGATTTTTTCTCCAGTTTTAGCTACAACGGTTGGTCAAAAGTAATGCCTAGTGTCGGAATGTTCAATGCACGTAATTTCTGTACAATGAATACCAGTATTGAATCAATACACGAGTAGTTATTTGGATCAAAGTCAATGGTGGGTTTGACTGTAATAGTAGAAATTCCAGGATATTCTCCAGTGGAGATCAGCTGCATGTGGCTTGACCATTTGGGACTAGGAATTTTATTCGTACTAAAATACAAGAACTTTGCCAAAAAATATAAAAACTACTTTCATATGAAACAAACGGATGCCGTAATTCGATTATAGGCTTCATATTTGTTGATACTTATGGCGATTGAAATGGTGGTATGTAGTAATACAATGGTATCCCTTTATTGAATGTTAATTCTTTGGACTTAATTACTTTAACTTTTGGAATCCTGATTTCCTCCTGTCTTGTGTTGTAATTGTTGGTTGTTGAAACTGATATAATACCCATACCATGAAAAGATCGTGATCCGTCCAATGCAATTTTATTGTGGTCGACATTATCAGCGATGTATTGGGTAAACACGCCCTGGTACTTATTATAGTTAGGATGATTAATATCATGTCTCTACAACTGACCGTTTAAGCCTATTAACCTCAGAGTATAAAATTGATAAGCTAAGATTAAGAAGCTTCTCAATGTCAACTTGATCCAAATACGTGATCAGCTTCGATTTCCATCCCAAATTTTCCCTGATCAAAGAAACAACAGCAAGCGACTATTTGTCTTTGCAAAGCGTTAAGAATATTTAAGCAACACTGTATTCTAACAAGCTCCACTTCAACTATTTTCAATGTAAAAAATATATAAATACCACTTAAACGATGTGACTTCAGAGTAGTAGTAAAACGAATAGAATTTTCAATGTATTTAATGTTATATGTTGCAGTGTCAATATGCAACACCAACTCAAACACAATTGTTTAAGAATAAA
>RDPX01000146.1:948384-1001133 GCA_003991215.1 Morbakka virulenta
TTTCTTACCACTGTCTGATGTTATTTCGTTCTAGTTTCTGTCCTTTATGGGAGTTTCCTGCACTGCCAGTGAGTCCATTTTGTATTTTTCCATGTCATTTGCCAGTTGGCGTAGTTTCACATCATTTCTCAAACCTCTACAGTTTAAAGTCCCAATCCGGGTGTGATTCCCTTTTCTCTGTGATCTTATCCTACACATTGTGCTGTTTTTTATGCTTTAATTGATCTAAAAACTCTTGTAATTTTGGATTTTATTTTGACATTCCTCCGAAGAGCTTTGGCGCGTCACCAACCAAATCCAAATTGAATAATTTATACCAACAACAAAATAATAAAAAAAACCCAACAGAAACCAGTTGAACGCATTAAAAGGATACAGACTGCGTGTTCTGCGTCTTCCGCACGTTCAAATACAACTGTACCACATCCTTTGGATCGACCTTTTTCGTCAATTAAAACATCCGCTCTGGCAACACGACCTGAAAAGCAAATGATATTGCAGAAAAAAATCATATGAAAGTAATTATTCAAGGCCAAAGAAAAAAATCCAACAAAACATTAAAAAAATTAAACACTACGTTAAAATACCGCTTTCTCTATATTTAAATAATACTAATATGCACTGATTACTCATTATATTGCCTTAAAAATCAATATTTATCTGAGTGCAGCAAGGTCAGTTACAATAGCTCCTACAACGCAAGGCTTGGGTGTGCTATTGCCAAGGTTTTGCTGCGTCAAACGAAGTTTTACACGCAGCATATACTTTAAAAGCGTTACACAAAGAGTTAATAAAAGTCAGTAATTATCTTACCAACTTCACGGAATTTATCCTTAAGTTCTTGCCATGTTGTTCTCCAAGGAAGCTAAAAAATAATAGAAGTTTTTCAGTCAGTCTATTGATCATCTTAAATGAGAAACTGATCATACTTGGTGAATTTCGTTGCAATGGCAAGACTCAGGAGGAAAAGCCGACATCAAGAAAAGTGGAATAGTATTGCTCAGTTATTAACCAATCACTTACAATGGAGAGAAATGAGTTGTACACAGCGTAAAGAGGTAAAAAGTAAAAAAAATGCAAGTGCAGGAATTTCTACACCTCGTTACCATAAAAAAATCTCTAGCCTAAAAGCTTTCATTACAAGAACATTTGACAAAATTAAACAGTCCAGGGTAACAGTGGTAAAACACCAAAGAAAAGTCTCATACTGTCCAATGAAAAGTTCTCGCCAAAAAACCCAAACAAAACAACAACAAAACCTCAAGACTTCCTTTACATTTCTACTTCTGGAGCAACGATTATCTACACCAAAAATAAAATATTTTTAACCTGCTCAACCAAAATGCAGCTATCATGTATTTATTACAAACCTAACTCCTTAAGAACCCTATCTCATCCAAAAACGAGCAAGAGCACTTTCTACACATCTACAAACTGACATACAGCACTAAGTACTAAACTCCTCAAACCACAAAGAAGGTAGTCACCTGATTAAACCTGACAACTGAAGTTGTAAACAAAACGTTATTTTATACAAATTTAACTGTTATAATTTTAGCAAAATTACAACAGGAATTTTTTGGGAAAAGAAAGTAAAAGGCAATGGAATATTTTATGTAAACTGTAACCTTGCAAGAAAATTCTTCATCGATAATTAATTACTTTGAATCTCTACAGAACACTCTGCGCTAACTGAACTAAGAGCCTTTAATTTGTAGCAAATAGTATATTCCCCTGCGTGGATTTAATTAAAACCAGTATTTACTAAATGTAAGGATTTCCAATTGAGTAACTCGAGTAACCGTTAAGATGTTTGAAATACACTTAATGTCCAATGCGTTTTGCAATAAAATGTACCGAAAATGGATCCATTAACAGCAAATACCATCAATTCCGCGATATCACATACGAGACTACAATGACTAATCTGTGACTTCTGCCAAGAAATTGAAACAATGATAAAACAATCCCATACAACAACCCACTGAAATGGACAGCCCTCGTCCAATGCAGGTCGCGTTCCCGATAGCACGGCACTAACCATTACAGCTCGCCATACTTACATTTCTAACAAACACTTGCTTTGAATTTCCAGACCCGGAACTGTAGCCGTATCCACTGTTTCCTGATGGTGCTGTTGAGTTGCCTGGGCCAAAGCCTCCCAAACTACTTAAACCACCTCCACTTCCTAGTAAGGCACTGAGACCACCTAGGCCTCCCAAACCTAAACCACCAGCATTACTGGAGGCACTACCAAGATTGCTGTTCAAAGAAGAGGCCCCTCCACCGGAAAGGCCACCCACACCACCAGCCAGACCTGTTAAAAGTAATGAAAAGAGACAAATTCTTCATCCAGCTACAACATACACCAGGGCGCACCTGACAGGAGTATTTTCAATCCTCATCAGGTATGACCAATTTTACCTTCAGTATGACCAGAGCATAAAGTATGACCTTGTTTGCTCATGCCATCACAAAATAATTACTACCTGACAGCATATATTAACAATAGTAATAGTAATAATAATAATAATAATAGGGGAGGGGAAAAGTATATTTTTAATGGCTTGATTCTCTTTTACAGCCTGCAAAATAATCAGGGTACCTAATCACCAAGGAAAAAATACACCACATCGTAGGAACATTAGTTGTATTTATTTCTAGATAATAAAATCCCTGTGATAATCGGCTTTAGTGCTACTAGAAGAGCACTCCGAATAAAAAAAAAATTACGATTAAAAACAAATATTGTAACAGGGTTTGTCAGAAAAAAGAGAGTAAGGCTTACGATAATAGCCTGCCTTCCTACATTTCTGTCCTTAGTTTAAACAAGCTGGAGCAAAAAAAGTATTACAAGAACCTTCGTTGAACAAAATGGTGAAAATGCCCTGTGCTGATCATTATTCCTGTAGTTATAAATCATCTCTAAATCTACCCAGTCTATAAATCCAGGTATAAAAAGGGTGGTCTACATAATTGTAAAAGGGCCTTTGTAATTAGTAGCTGTACAAACAATCCTATTCATCAATTACCCACCACTATCCTTTTTTCTTTGTTTACAAAGCATTTTTACAACAGCAGCTTTTCAGTGTATCAACAGTAGCCTGCAACCACAAAATTGTTCCTCAAAAAGCTAATTTCAAATCGCCTGTCAATTTTGTTGGGTCCTATAGATATACTGCATCTCTATTAAATCAGGAACTCACCATATAAATGCAAAATAATGTTTATTGGAAATAAAAACAAATTCAACTTCCACAAATGTAAAAAAATTAAGTATGCCTCCCTGATTTCATTGGAATGCTTTTAATAACAATAAAATGTTTTATATAGAGAAAAACACTTTTGTTATGACATCCTACTTTAATCCAAAGGCCAACACACTAAATTAAGAAAACATAAGTTGTACGAACTATTTTACAAAACAACTACTGAGAAGCCACACAACTTTCGATGAACTAAAGGAGATCTTATCTTGGTAATACTAGCCCAACATGGAGCAAGTAGTACCAACAGGGTTTTGCAGGCAACTGACTATATTGTATTGTTAAAATCAACTAACTTCTAAAAAACATTAGCCCTGTGCTACTATGACTACAGCTGATTTGTATGACAGAACTATTGGGCTAGTATCAGAATGTTCAAGTGAATATAGTCTTGTCAGTTTGGGAGAAAAGGCCTCAGCTGATTTTTCCCATCGTGTGATTTCTTTATGGATGCAGGGTAGCTCAAAATACCCATTTCCTTTGCTCACATGATTACCAAAAATTAAACCATACTGGTATGTTAACTGTGACTACAAAATTATTGTCACCTGTATCAAGAGTAAAATAATACTGACAGTATCGACAGCAAGTGTAATTGTGAGTGAGACTCGCAGTCAAGAATGGGGCGAAGTGATAGGGGGAAATTACTGACATTGACAACGTAACAAAGAGTACAAGTTTAAATAAAACAGACATTAGTTAGACATACCTAGTGAGTTGGCGCCACCAGTTAGTTGAGTCAATGCTGCCAATGACTGTAGCTGTAAAACTGCAAGGGGGTTAATTCCACCTCCCGAGGCTGAACTTGTTGGGCGGCCCCCTCCACCACCTCCTGCTGTTGGTGCACCGCCACCAGAAAGTTGTGCCAGTGAAGAGTTTCGGTCCTAAAGTTTCAAGAACAGAGAAGTCCATGTCAAGTGACGATGCATTTTTTAATACTACCCTAAGGAGAGCTTTGGCAGTGTCACAAGCAAAAAATATACACGCTCCTTTGTTTACATAAAACCAAACGTTATAGCTGAGTTAAATTTGCCGAAAAGTTCACAGTTAACGATTTTAAGCGGTAAAAATATTCTTAGCGCTAAAACTGGAGTCATACACTATTTTCTGCCACTTGTTCTTGCAAGAGATCAAATAATATATTGGTTTTACTCACCATTCTACACTGGATAGTTCGATCGTGAAAGACCTGCCCATTAAACAGTGCTATTTCAATATTAAGGAGTGAACAAAAATCTATATACAAAAAGTTAATATCCCAAAACTTGCGTTTCTCTAGAAAATAAATACTTGCCCACGAGCCATCACCTCAAATACTAAGTAGAAATCTATGCACTGCTTGTGAACAAATATATTTTTAACTAGACCCAAACCTGGAGTAACTTAATGGCCTACTCTTGGTCGGGTGTTGAACTAGAATATTTTTTAATGCCATTCCCAACATTACCTCCTTGACCCTTATTACCTTTTTAATTCTTCCACTTTTCTGCAATATCTTATTTAATAACAGAATGCCAAATACTAGATAAGATTAGTACCGAAATAAGGACGAAAATATATCTGGAACAATACAATAACAAAGAAAAAAAAATTAACAACACATATGAAGGCCAAATCCTAAAAAAGAGTAATTCACTTAAATCTGGACTTTGTTTGAAACTATTAGTGAGGGATCCTTTATGGATCCATGCTATGAAGTGTGTTAACTTTGTCAAAGTATATATCAATAACATATTCAACATACTATCTGGTTGAAATCATTGGTACATCCAAGCAGTAAGCCGTCCAGTTTCCCTTGTTTTAGTTTAATTTATGGCAAAGAATAAATGTAAATGTACTATATCGTAAATATTCATGCGCTTTGCAGAGTCATTACATTGCACAACAAACAAATTCAACCTCGCCTCGCCATATATTGCTATCACTATATAGGTAATTTTCCTTTAAGAGTTTGACACTTAAAAAGAATTGTTTGACTGACACTTTAGAAATTTTAGAAATTTAATATTTAGTATTTAATCGTACAATAGTATAACTAGTAATCGTTTTTATTGATGTTATGACTCCTACTCCCTACAAGACACTGGAATTAATGCATCACAACAGTAAAAAAGGATACAGACTGCATTTAATGCTTCAAGAGGTGATTCAAAAACGACTGTTCCAAAACCTTTGGACTTCCGATCTGCATCTTCATCAA
This sequence comes from Morbakka virulenta, assembly GCA_003991215.1. Classification (NCBI taxonomy): domain Eukaryota; kingdom Metazoa; phylum Cnidaria; class Cubozoa; order Carybdeida; family Carukiidae; genus Morbakka; species Morbakka virulenta. The sequence goes on from RDPX01000146.1 coordinate 953,851, forward strand.
TGTCTGCCCGAATTACATTACCTAACAAAGGGAAAAATATTTGAATGGGTATCAAAAAACATGCAAAAACCTGTAACCTATAGTTTTGACATCAATGTACCTTCATTTCAATACATATTTTACTAAAGATATTTTGTATAACCTTGCAAAGTGAGCAAGAAAATAATATTTATACATTTAAGCATTTAAAATCTTTTTGGTATCTTTTAAATAATTATTTACTGCCGAAGTCAAACACTTCTGTTTGATGAATAACCAATAATACTGAGGAGAATGGGTCAGGCTGTAATCACAATCTGCGTAACCAATCTGCAAACATCACAATTACACTAGTATATGCCCAGTATCACTAACTTCAAAATAATCAGTTATTAGACCTTGTGGTTAGCAAAAAAATATCTTTAATAGTTGCTAATTGTGGATTATCCCAGTCTCCCACAAAAATATGTACACAATGTTTCAAATTTCAAACCTGCTTTCCTGAACAGATCTTTTAACTTCTGCCATGTCACTCTGTAATCCAGCTAAAATGTGATAGATAACAACATCAATAAAAACAAAAGAAAAAAGATAATGTCATTTAAATAAACCTTTTTGCACATACTTTTTTTTGAAAGACCAAAATATTAATTTATGTATGTTAAAAAACACCAGGTTTTTTAGTTACACTGTTGCTAACATGCTGTATTATATATACACACAACAACAAAATTTCCAAACAACTGCTTGGAAGATTTTGCAATGGAGATTTTGGATAAATTCCAACATTTTTCAACACCATGCCATTAATGTGTATATTTTAATTCACAATCAAACTCTACATCTGAAAAAAGGATTATTCATCAACTGTAGAACCATAGTACAGAAAATATTCTTATAACTAGCAAAGCCATTATTGTAACCCACATAACACAGGAAGCACTGCAAATTAATTTTCAAGGCTCCAATAAAAGAAAGGGTGATTAATGAAAAAATAATTAACCGTAACAATCATGAACTTTCTATAAAATGTATTTTAATAAACTCTATTACTCAGCAGTAAAACAAAAAATATTAATAACAGGCCAATACCAGACTACAAGCATCAGCTGACTACTTTAATGCTGGATGAAATTGACCTTATCAATAACCTTATAGCTCTAACCAATACAAATTTTTTTAGGCTTGCATTTAAACTGGGCCCCTCCTCCATTAAAAGTCCAACTAAGGCAACTTTATTACAATCAAAATTAAAAAAACTTCTTAAATGTAACTCTAAAGTGAGGTTCCTCAAGAAGAACATACACAATATGTCTGAAAGTCTGGGGAAAAAACACCCAATAATAACAACACATTAACAACAACAACAACAAAAACCAACAAAAAACTTACATTTTTAACAAAGACGGTACAGTTTATTGGATCTGCACTTTTTGATGTGAGTGCAGATAATCCTGAGGATCCAAGTAAATTTCCCAGCACTCCAATTCCTGACGACAATGACTGTGACTGATTTGTCTGTACTTTCATTTTCTCTTCCATTTCTCTGGTCTTATTAAGCTGCTTTTCATAAACTTCATCTTCTACACGGTCCTAATCAGTACAAAATTGAGAATTAGTGAGGGTAATGGTAGTATTTGGCAACAAAATAATACACCAGGAAAAGTACCAAAAAATCTTTTACAAAAGAGACAGTATAAGAGGAAAAATGGGATGATCTTATATAACAACATTAACAAAATAATCCCTGCATATACTTACTTCTCTCAATCGCATCTTTCTTCCCTTGACTTCAACACCATCAAAATCTTTAATAGCCCTTTGTGCATCATCGGGTGCAGCAAACTCCACAACTCTGTAACCACAATGAAAGTCAATTACTTGCAGAGATAGTATGTTTTGCAGCATACTGCAACAAACCAAGCATAATCCTATAAATGCATAATATATTGGTCAGCAATTTGGTATGGGGCATTGATTAAAAGCACTGTTTCACCTTGCTGACTTCTGTACATATCACAACATCTGAAATCTTGTTTATCCTTTTTCTCAAAATTGTAATGGTGATATAGTACAACAGATTTGCCCCTGAAATTATCACAATAATCATAACTGATGATGAAAACCAAATTTTTTAATTATTTAACTTGCAACAACCTGCAATATAATTTCCCCCTAATTATAACGTCTACTTATAGCAAAATAAACATATTATACATATATATATATTACATCCCATCAACAGATGAACAAATATAATTGCAGAGTGCTCAATATTTATTATTTATTAATATATATTATTTATTTATTTATTTAGTTTTTTTATGTATACATCTGATGAATGTGTGAGCAAGAAACTCAGAGTAGTGTACTTTTATCAGAAATATTGAAATATAATTTTAACTTAAAAATATACATTATCACAAAAAATATTTAAAGTAAATCCATCTTTTAAAAACATAAAGATTATGTCAAAGAACCTGAATTAAACTGAGTCATAAAGGTTTTTAAATGACAATAGGAATTGCCAACCACAGATTGGTGAGAATTGCACGCATTTCCTTATTGTAAGACAAAGAAACCTTAAAAAGGTAGCCTCTGTCCAAAAATACCACCATATATATAAATTTACATGCTTCAATTCTTAAACATAACATTACCACACAGTAATGACTGCTGATGACGTAGGGGAAAAAATGGTTTAAAACGAAATCCCATAATAATAATGCTTTCCCCATTCTATGTTATTCACAGACAAGGCATCTGCAGAACTGGATTACAAATAGGAGTCATGTGAAGACCCATAAAAATGAGGTCAAAACAGCATAGAACTTACGCAGTTCCCTTTGTTTCAGCCAAACAGTAAACCAGGAGCAAGCATGAAAAGAATAACAAAAGCATATATTATATTCAGTAAGCACTCAGTAATATCATATGTAAATAAACAATTCCCCGATAAAAAAAAGACAAATGTTCAAAGTCTATTTGGACCCTTAAGAAAGAAAATAAAGTCTCCAGTCCTCTAATGTTCTGTATTATAGTAATACATAAAAGGAAATAAGCAAAATCTACACTATCAATAACTGACCATTGAGAATTATTATTCAAATGCATCATGGAAGAAACTAAATAACAAAGAAAATAAAAAATGCAAGGTAACATGTTTTTACTAATCTAAGTTGATTAACATATTTAAATGGGGGTAACATATCACCCATTGAAAGATTGTGACATTAAAGAGTTCTTGTTTTTCAGGTGCAATCATGCAATGTCAAAGAAAAACTATAACAAAATGAAAACAAAAATATTCAACAACATTCACAAAACTAAATCATGAAAACTTAAAAAATTATTTTGACTGGATACAAACAAAATAACACGAGTCCAGATCAATGTTACATAAAAACCAAATCGAATTATGATGAAAATTTTTACTCACTTTACACAAAGAAGGGTTGTAGACTAGCATTTTTCATATGGTTAAATGAAAATGACAAATGATTAACTTTAATCATCTATTAATCAGCTTTAGTCTACTTTGACAAACTAATAAGTACATATACAATTAATGTAACCTTTCCACTGATACATAATTTGCGAACCAGACCACAACATACACATCATTACTCAGCCCAATATACCATTATCCAATTATAAACTAAATTATTGTACTATGCACGTACCATCGGGCGACCATCCTTTTCAAGCATCATTTCAACATGTTGCACATCACCTGCTAAAATAATTTAAAAAAATAATATCATGAAAATACCACATAATTGCTTTTAAAATTGGGGAAAATAGAACTCTCTGACACAGGGTAAACCTAGCAGTAAACCATGCAATTGAACAGAAGATGAAAAACTGTAACATCCAAGGTTAAAAAAACCTATTGATAAAACAATATGTGTAGCTTTCTGATAATTGATCAAAAATTAATTGACTGGGTCAAGTAAAATGTCCTAAATACCATATACCCTATCACCAATAATACTTACACTGACAACCCAAGTTAAAATCATCCCAATAAAGTCACACTTTAAATTTTCTTACAACTCCTAGTTTGGATGACCATTTTTGGTATTTAGTTAATACAAAATTTTAACTCATGGGCTCTTTTCTTTGCTGAGCTTCAAGTAGCCAAAGTTGGAGGCATTTGGAAGCAAAATCTAATCTATATTTTCTTCAAAAACACTTGGAATTTTAAATAATTTTAGTGAAATCACCTCAGACATGAACCTTAATGTTGGGAATTATGGTCCAACCATACACAAAAAAGACCACATGGAAGATTTTACTTCAATTGGTTTTTCTGCCTGTTAACATTTCGGCAGACTAAGTTCAGGATTTCTGTCTGATTTTGCCTGACAAGCAACATTTATCCCTGATATCCACGTCACTCACATGAAATCTTCACAAAACTTTTTTTTTTTAAAATGAGAAAATTCAGGATGAAAACTTTGAAGCTCCATAATCAAACAGTGTATTTTTATTGCCAATGATATGTGATTTAACAAGTCTTTTTAGATATTTCTCCAATTTTTTTTGTGTTATGTGTCATGCCAAATGAGGAAAAGTTGCTGTTTTTGTTCCACTTGAGCATATCAAAAAATAATTTAAAGTAATGATTTTTCAGGGTAGTCTTTTAAAGAAGTCTAACAATTAAATTATTGTACTTAGCATGAAAATGACACATCTTTTATAGCAGATATACAACAGCTACACTTCTTGTCTAAGTTTGTGTGTATAAAGTGACATAAAGGATGTCCAGAGAGCCTTACACAGAACCACTGGACCTAATCATGAAGATAAAGAACCCCTGAAACGTATACGTCTGCCTTACATGAAGAATACCAGTGAGCACCTAAGACGAGCCCTCTGACAACACAACATTCAATGCTCCTTCTTCACTACATCCACCTTACTGAAGATCCTCTCAAAACCAAAAGACCCAGTTCCACTTGATGAAAGGAACAACATAGTCTACAGACTACAATGTAAGGACTGTCCTTCCTCCTACATAGGTGAATCAAAGCGTTCCTTGGGTCAAAGAGAAAAAGAACACAAGAGAGCTGTTCAGAAAGGTGACACCAAGAATCATGAAATAGCCGAACACTGCTGGACACAGGATCATACCTTTGACTGGGAAAATAAAAGAATTACAGACAAAGAAATCAACACAACAACAAGAAAAATAAAAGAAACAATCCATTCCTTGCAATGCAGTAATATGGCTTCCAGCACTGAAGAAAGAAACACAAAAAACACAACAAACACAACATAGGTATGGCGCCACTTCCCAAAACAACTCCAGCCCTGTCTACACTCACGCCTGCACTACCAAAGTATAAATTAGCCGTATCTAATCATTTCAGTAGCCTGACGATGGGAGAAGTATCTCTCGAAACATAGCTCAGAAAAAGCTTATGACTCATGACATGATAAAGCTCTTACATCTATATGTACAATTATTGTTGTATTTATTAAACATGCTATTCCTTGCTGGTCATACCACTATCAGCTACTTTGAGTTATACATGATTTACCCCACTGTTTTATTTTATAAAGATTTATACGAGTTTACCAAGCTTTTGAAAATTAAAGTCCTAACATAAAAAACAAACACAAAATAAAAAACCACCAAAGGCTAAATAAATTCTGGCCTTTAAACATTTCAATGCTGTTTGAAAAATACCTTTTTTCATTATGTCTTTTAAGTCCTGCCACCTCATGTCATATGGCAAGTTGGTAACATATACTCTACATTGCCTTTCAGCTATTAAGCGTCTTCCTCCTCTTCTTCCTTTGGTGTATGGAGCATATCTCCGAGATTCTCTATCATCATCTCTGTTTCGTCTTTCCATTCTATCCCTGTCACGATCTCTTCTATCATCCCTATCATGACCTCTGTCATGCCCATTTTCTGCATCATCTCTACCAAAGTCAAAATAAAACAAGTAAAATTATATAAAGTAATTTTTTCTCACATATAAGCACGTCCTATTTAAATTTGCATCTTACAGGAGGTCAATATCTGAAGGAGAAAAAATTACTAAAAATGATATTGTCATCCTTTTTCACTTCTTTTGCAGCAGCATTATGAACATCTCAAACATCTCATGCAAAATGAAAGAAGGATGCTTTTGTGGACATGTCACATGAAAAATGGGACCAAAGTTGGTATGTCCACACTCTTGAAGTAGTTTCTAAACCCTTAGATGTTCTCGGATGCAATAGGCTTAGATGGTTTGGACATGTGATACAATCTAACTTGTGGATCAACAGGTGTTCCTCTGTGGTGCTGTTTGGATCAAGGTGTCAAGGCCAACCAAGGAAGTCCTGGAAGGAATTAATCCAAGGTGATCTGAAGACCCTTAACTTGACAGAAGAAATGACTGGTGGTTATGTGAAGTAGCAAACTCTATTGAAAGCTACAAGTCAAACACAGGTCTGATGTGTCCATTGACTACAAACGGATAGTAAATAAGTTTTTACCTGTTGCCACATTATCACAATATGGCAATTGGCATTTATAGGATTTTTTTCAAAATTAAATGATGAGGAGAAATGTAACACATCAGTGAAGCTATGTTAAATAAAAGATACCAACAACAAGGTTTTCAAACTAACTGGTAATAATAATATCATTAAGGGGTTCAAACAATGTGGTTTTAAATGGAGACATTACTTCATTCATTTAATCCTGTCAACAATAATTATATATCTAAAAAATATGGTTACTTGCATCCTGGCTTGTTCTACCTCATATTATCTATTTTTAAGATTTTTGTGCAAAAAAAAAGTGGAACCATCAAGTGCATAAACATTTCGTTTACTTTATCAGTCACAAAAAAAAACGAAAAAAAATATCACCAACTACATTCTATCAGCTGGGTAAGCACTCTGGATTCTCCTAAGAGTAACTTTAGGTGACTACACAGCCACCAAAAAATTCTGGAAAAAAGCTGAAACCTGAAACAGACCTCTGTATATTTAAAAATATGACTGTACTTTCTGACAAACATTTTCGTGTTTTCAAAATATGACTCAAAACCTTAAGACAGTTACACAAAATTGTACTTGTATGTTGTATTTACCTGTCACGTCCTCTGTCATCCTCTCTCCCAGAGCCATAACTGTCCCTAAAATTGTGACACAAGCAGAGCAAAATAAATAAAATCTTGGTTAAAAAAGAGTTTTCATGTAGTTTAGTTCATCTTATTAGAAAAACTGCTATAAACTTACCTTCTGCAAGGGTCTAAACCAACGGTTACAAAACAGCATTGCCAAAACCCATATGGCCTAAAATTTATCGGACTTACTATTACAGTGTTTCAAATTAAAAACCTCATACACATATATTAATTATATATATATATATATATATATATATATATATATATGGAGGGAGAGAGAATGGGAGAAAAGTGGGATAGAGGGGAAAGAAAGGGTGGGAGAAAAAGGGAGAGTGGAGGGGAGTATGGGAAGAGGGTGAAAAATGAAGAGAAAGGGGGAGGGGGGGAGAAAGGAAGAGAATGAGGGAGGGGGGTGAGAAAGGCAAAGAACGGGGGAGAGTAAAAGGAAATGGAGAGACAGTGTGTGTACTCGATAGTTCATGAATGCACAAGGTACAGTTTTCAATAAAGTAGTTTTTTAAAGCAATCTTTAACTTACCAGAAGCCAGAAGAGTCTCTTTGACTGTCGTTAAGGTGATCCGTTGCCATTCTGGAAAGAAATAAAGAAACACCGGTTACGTGAAGTAAACACTAAAACCTAGAAATAAAGCAAAAGAACACCTGGAATGAACTAAAACAAAACTTAATAATTGCAACTTCACAAATTTCAAAACTATATTGATTAATTTATATCACACATTGTGGTATTAAAGCCGTCATGTCTTGTCTACAACCTGCAATCATGATGGCGGCAGTTTTGGAAAGATTATACCTTCAGTGTTACCCAGTTTCAAACTTCCCTTTTCGTCACCAAAATATTCTACCGTTCGTCGTCGACATTTTTAGCTTCAAATGGGAATGTAACGCAAGAGAAATTATTTAGTCAGGGCAAAAGAAGCCAAAAATGCCATCCAAACTGATTTCAGCAAATGAAAATAATTCAAGACGACAAAGTCTGCCTTAAAAAAATGCCGTTTGTTGAAAATGTTAGACTTTCTCCAGAAAGTCGTTCATACATATCATGTGAAGATGATCCTTGTAACGAAAGGAGGTAGGCGATGTCTGGACCTGCCACTGTGGCTAGCCGGTATCGTGTTCGTTTTGTTATTATACGAAAATGAACACTTTAGTTGAGTCACTTCTCATCCAAAGGTCCCCGCTGTTGCTTGTGATTACGTACCCATTACTTTTATTTCACTTAAATATCTGTGAATACAACTATTACAAACCCTGACAAGGAAAACGTAGAAAAACCTGACGCTTTACAATCTCGAGTAGCCATTTTACTCTTCTTGTGAGAAACCTATAGCAATTATAACACATTACACCTTACCTTGATCCTCTATCCTCTGCAAAATCGTTTCCAGTTTCGTGACTTTCGAAATCACTCTTCATTTCATAGTCACCCATTCCTGTTGTCATGTGATACAAGTGCCTTCAAGAATATGTATGCAAGAGTTTTTTCACCTGCTCAACAGAACCACAAAAACGCGGTGTGCATCGTCAACGATGCTGAGAAAGGAATCCAACAGCGCATGCGCAAAAAACACAGGGAACCAAATTTGTTTTTCAAGTTGTTTTTTCAGAATGTTGTGAATCTCCATTTCCCACTGACATTTTTTCAGCAACCATAATTTATGTGTCCTTTTTATTACTTTTCTATATCAGACAGGACACTTTTAACAACAAACTATATTTCTTGTCTGATTCCTCGGCTTACATTTTATCTTCTCTCATTTGGAAATATTTTTATCATGTATTTCTCCATTCTTCCTTATTTCCTGTATCTATCCATTTTTTTTGCTTTCCCTCCCTTCTGTTCTGCGCCTTTGTGTCTATGAGATGTCTCCCTGCACCCATTAAATGTTCAATAGTTTCATCTTTCTTGCATCTTATACATTTGTGTTTCTTCTCAAAATTGTTAAGTGGGTTGTACATTTCTATTTTCATTCTGATGATTATGCTATTCATTGACATTTTTACTCCTTATATTCTTGTCTTTCAAATTTTTGTTTTTTCTGTCTTTTCATTTTTTTATCTAATCCTTTTTTCGTTCACCATTTTTTCCATCCATTCACATATTTCTCTTTTTATTTCTTTTTCCAATCTGATTTTTGGTTTGTTTGTGCTTCTATCAAATTTTCATTAGATTTTTGGACTCTCTGTCAAAGCTCGTAATATCACATCACTTCTCATTTTCGTTCTTTCTTTCCATTGTTACTTCTCTTTGAAGACTTTCTTCCTCTGAGCTCAGTAAGTATTGCCATAGCATTTGGTGGTAATGAATCCTGCATTGGAGTGTCCAGATTCCCAGTTCCATCAGAATTCCTCAGTATGGTGTTGACTGATATTTCTATCTTCAATTAGTCACACTTGTAGATTGTATGTTATGGTCGGGATTATTGCTTTTTCCTGTAGCATAAGAGTAACTCTAGTTCTTGGTTTTCCAGTCATTCTTTCACTTCAAATTCCCTTACCTCCTGCAGTCTTCCTTTTACCTTGTTATTAATATCTTTCAGTTGTCTTTCTACACTTCAACTCTCATTTATCCAATTGTCTGGGTACTTGTACTCTTTTGTTTTTGAAATTCTTCCGTTTTCTACATAAATATTAGCCTCTTCTACATTATTTTTCTTGCGAGTCTTTATGGACAATAGACTGTCCCTTGTTTAACTATCTCCTTCACTTCTATCGAGTTCACTTTTCCAGATCGTTTATCTGTTTCAATAGTTGCTCTTTGTTCAGCAGATACAAAATTCTAACTTCTCTTTCTCTTATTACCGCTTCATTAAGATCAATTTAACAGTCTTCTAGACATAATCTATCGTAGTATTTTTCAAAATCTGGCTTGATTATGTAAGTGGGTTTTCTTGTACTTCTACTGTTATCTATTTTTGTCCTAATTATGATCCAATTATTAGTATTTGGCCTTTGCTGTCTTCCACTACTTTTACTTTCGTCCATTTTTAGGTCTTTTCCCATCTTCTTTCAAATATCTTGCTTATGGTGTTGGTGGTAAAAATACCTCTTCTGTTTTGCACTTCCATTCTACTGCCTTTGTTTTCAAAAAGAGATTTAATGCCCATTCTTTCCCACTGTAAAGGTATTGACTTCTGGATCTCTTTTCCTCTTTTTTTTTCACAAGTACATTGATCCATCCATTTTCAACATTTATCTTTTTGTTTTTGAGTATAATTATTACTTTCTTCTTGAATAGTTGCTTGTAGAATTTTATACACATTTTTTAAATTTCCTCTTTGTCCTCAGTTATCTCTCCTTTTTCATTTCTCGTCGAATGAGCTTGATCATCCATTTTTTTCCAAGTTTCTCTCTGAACTACCAGAAGGTAGTCCCGTCTATTCTTCCTCCTTCTCTTCTTAGGCTTTTAATTCTAGCTGAAACTGTATTTTTTTTATACTTCCTTGCTTATGCTTTCTCCTAAAAGTTCATTAGGTTTAGTAGTGGAATAGTGAAATAAATAGCCCAAGAGTAGAGGTACGTAGAGGAAACCAAATAACTGTACCCTGTAGTTAGACGCAAGCATCTGAGAGAAAGAGAGAGAGGGGAAGCGAAGAGAGGGAGAAAAAAAGAGGGAAATAAAAAAGGGGTGAGAGAGAGAGAAAAAGAGGGGGGAGCGAGGGAGGGAGAAGCTCATGTGATTTTTATCATTATTTGGAATTTCTCCATTAGCTTTACAGAGCAAAGTAGTTTTTCCACTTAACATCGTCATTCACGGTTTTTTGGGTCATTAAACTAGGAGTGATGAGATGAGAAGTTAACTCATAACTTATATTTCTAACTTATATCAGACAAAGATGCCCAGAATTAGAAATAAGATACAGTTTTGTTTATTTACTGATAACCATTTATACAGAATGGGAACTTCAGTAATGTGAATTGATGTACTAGTCCTTGTACAATAACATTCTTGATTATGACTTTCGTATTAAAAGTTAAAAAATATATTAAAAGATTCAAAAACTCCCAAACCAAGAAAGGGATTCTAAAGAATTGGAATGGAAAAATAAATAAGCCATTAACAAGACCTTTTATCTTCTGCGTCATTTTCGTCTTCATCCAGTAAAACTTTTTCATTCTCTCCCTTCCTTTTGCTCTCTTTCCTACCAGCTTAGTCTTTATTATGTAATACTCCATTCCATTATGCTGTAGTTACAAAAATTCCACAAATCTTTGCTGTCTCTCTGTGGCTGTATCCATCAACTGCCTCTTCATTTTCATTTTCTTCGATACTTCTACATTGATTACGCTCTGTACTCACTAGATTCTTAACGTTTTTCAGTAAACCCACATTTTTACAGTAAGTGAAGTCAATCAAATAAATTTTTAAAACGTAATACCATTTGTCTTTTTATCGCTGAATGTTATCTTTGTGGGCATGGATTTTAAGAAAGATAAAAAAGTAGTAGCTGGAGATGTCTGACGTCTGTCAGCAATTCTGTTCTAATCACAATAGCAAGTCTTAAGACATAATCTTAGACCATCATGCTTAATTAATAGTAAATCAATATAAGATAAATTAAAAATTAAGTATGTCAAGCATGACACCCGTGGTTTTGTAATCTTAAGTCAAATAATTTCTCTGGGAAGAGTACTTAACTTAAAACAGTAAAATATAATTATTGTTTTGTAAGTTAAAGGCAAATTTTTTGTTTGAAAGAAATTAGTATTAAGCCTTATGCTATTTTGCCGATATATAATTTAAATATTGATTAGCGGAGAATGAAGTGTTGCCAAATTATATGGGGCTGGCTGATGAAAGGCAGATGCCACTTAAAAACAGCTGAAAAATACACTACTCACGACACTCAAGGAGTATCTGAGAGAACTGAGAGTTGCCTATGATTGCCAAGAATGGAGAAAGATCATAGCCTGTCTAACCTCAACCTAGTAGCAACACTTGACATAAAAATGGTAAGTTAATAATGGCAAGTAAGTAACGAAGCCAATTTACCCTTATGTACCGCAAGACAAAACAAAAACTGACATTATTAATATAGGGATTACATGCTAACAGTTCAAAAACAATCAGTAGAAATTATCTTGTAAAGGCAAGATATGCAGCTTTAAAAATGTCAAACTAAGAAATATCTTTCAAGATACACTACTTGCTCTGTTATTTTCAAATAAGTGTTTTTAAGAAACAGTTAATCCACATAAAGAGAGGGTATATAACTTGTTGTAGTTTGAGATCAGACATCGCACTACAGGTGGTATGGTTATATTCAAAGAAACAACACTCGATAAACTCAAACTACATGTAGGAGCTAGCAGCATGTGTCAACAAATGTGGTAAACTTGCACCACAGTAAACGACATTTTCTAGTATAAACCTGCTTCAATTGTATACTTGAAGACCTTTTTCATAAAGACACTGTGACTTATTACGACATCACTTGTCTTGTTAATTAAATTTTGATGTATTCTTTATCAACGAACAGTTTTCTCTACTTATTAGATAGCATGTTCCAAGTTTTTTGGACATGCAAAACCGACACGTATTACAAAGAAAGTTTAGTGAATATTCTTGACTCGCTAACAAACGGAATCGGTGGTTTGAGAAAATTTTGAGGAGGTAATATTTCCGCTTCACTTCCAACAGTTACAATGCCCACAGAAAGAAAAAAGTTTAAGGTGGAGACACCATGAATGAAATAAAGAAAATTACACCTTTGATGAAATATTACTGTACAAATTGTCTTTGTTAAAAGACCTAGGTTGTACTTGTGTACCCCGACATTTTACATCTAACTTTGTTTCACCACTAACAAAATAGTTTTCTTTCTTTGCATTCCTTGATAATGTAATACCCGTAAATCATATCGTCTATACACTATAAAAATGTCTATTGGGATTTTGTACCAAAATCCCAGTATTTTGGGAACTAAATACCCTAACATTTATTAGAGAATTGAACAAAATATGACCGTGGTACACCTTATATTTATTGCTTCGACAGTAATTGCAGTCTCCAACAGAAACTATGATAAGGGAAGTTCTGTTATTATTTGAAACCAAACAAATTCTTTGTTGCGCCTTGAATCGTACATCCTTCTTTCGGGTAACAGGACAATACAAAGGCAAGGGGAAAGTGACAAATTAAACAATGTAGGAAGAGTAATAGGCGTAACAAACGTTGCAGGAACATAAGAAAAAACCCGTGCATTCCTCAGCTCTGCAGGCTATTCTGCTAACAAATAAATGAAAACAAGTAAGGTGATCACATTTTGTTGTTGTCCTCTTGCATGTATTCTTCTGAAATTAAAAAGTAGTTAATATGTCTCCATGTACGTACCTTTGCAGGTGGGATAGTGTTGCTTTTTTCCCTCCAGGGTTAAAAAACAGTGCTGTTTGTTACATTGCTTTCACCTTGAATTATACCAAAGGCCCTTACAGAGATTCCATAAGCTAAAATCTTAAAAAGAAAGCCAGTGTGTCACACTTTATCTTATGGCTTGGAAAAACTCAGAGTTATAGATGATCTTCTTAGACCTATTAAATCTATTAGACCTATTAGACCTATTAGACCTATTAGACATATTAGACATGTTAGACCTACTAGACCTATAAGACCTATCAGACTTGTTAGACCCATTAAATCTATTAGAGCTATTAGACCTATTAGACTAGATCTATCCATATATCTAAATAAACGTCCTGTGATTACTATTAAAAGGTCAGCAGTAGACCAACATTTTCTAAATCCGTCGTCCAACACATGCTAGCATGTAAAACGGACGTTAAACCGAATCTGATGATGATGATGATGTTGTTAATATCAATAGAGACATGGCATTTTATCTAAGCAGGATTTTAAAGCTTCTTGTTTTGACATTTTTTATTTGACGTTTTATTCTTCCACGTAATTCTATTTGTTGCAATGTTTCTTGGGTGATTCAAAACTTGTATTTTGCCTTTGGATAAAAGAACATTCTTCACGTGTCCAAATACATGCAGCTTAGACCTTTTTTTCATCTTCTCTCAAGAGTAAATTCTCTGGTTAGGTTATCTTTCTGATTTGCTTTTAGATGTTGGCATGAACTTGCATCTTCTTTGTAGTCGTATGACAAGAAAAAATATTCAAGAACCACAAGTTATGCTAATGTGGTTTATCAGGTTCCTTTTACTTTAATCTGGCAAGGTTCCTAACTGCTTATATTTTTTTTATCGTGGAATAATATTTTTTTTGCTAACTATGTTATTGATCTTTTCATTGCTCATTTGGGAGAGATTTCACCCTAGCGTCCATTTCCTCCAGGTACTTCTGCCTTTTGCCCTCCTTTTCATTTCACGATGTGTTATATTTTCAATCCACACAACAACCCAATTCTATTTTCCTTTTTATCATTTGCGTAAATATCTGCTAGTTTATTTCTATTTGTTTTCATACTAATAGCTTCACTCCTTTTCACTACTCTCTGATATCCTAAATTGTTATCACTTACCTTTGCATAAAGGTCTCCCAATACAGTTATTACTTTCTTCCCTGTTTTGCACTTTTTTGTGTTATTGACTATATAGACCATTTATGGTTTTCTAGGTGAGTCGTTTGTAGGTAGATAGAGAGAAAAGGAAGACATAGAGAAATACATATAGACGGTCTGTGTATATGGCTTTGAGAAGATCTTGCCAACAATCTCATTCACAGCGTTCTGAACCGAGAGAAGTGGAAAGCCGTTATCGTCCACGGTAATCATGGGTATGGTACCTAAGAAGAAGATCAGTTATAGGTGCATATCATATGAGAACTGACAGTGCAATTCTTTTGTGCGATGTTCTGAAGACGATCTCAATCAGTCATCAGTCGAGGTGAAAGTGCATCGTATTCTAAATGTTCCTTGATTGTTCTCTGAGGAATTGCAGTTTCTCTAATAATCTTGAAATTTCTGAATTTTATCGACTCAGAGGAAGCCATAGATGTAACTTCCTTATAATGTTATCAGTCGTAAGATTTGTCTGAGCTACGTTTCGAGAGATACTTCTCCCATCGTCAACAATTTCTTTTCCTTCGGCGTATGGTTTTGTCATTTTCAAGGTCTTGGTAAGGCAGCCTTTTTTCTTTAAAAAGTCTGATCGTACCTGGGTGATGGATTGGGTATCATACACGTGGTCCAGTGCAGCCTAAGGGAAGGACACCCTGACAGAAAATTCTGATCCTCCAAGCCTTGGGGCTGGGAAGGAGTCTAATGCCCTCCTTCTGTAAAAAAAAGCTAATCACAGAAACTACGGACATTCGTATTTATCATGAAAACCTGGGAGAAGAAGGGATCACCGACAACGGCATGATGACGACACTGCGTGAAAGCTGTCAGAAAACTCACCGTCTGATGAGATCTCTTGCAAATCCAAAAAAGACCTTCACTATCGGATACTGGAATGTGAGAACGCTGTACAGTGAAGGTGCAGCAGCACAGATTGGAATACTGAAAGGGGGGTATCACTTGGGCGTCCTTAGGAAAAGCGAAAACAGATGGAAAGGAGCAGGCTGGATCAAGATTGTGTTAGGACAGACACTGACAAACTAGTCTTCCAGACCAAGTGTCTAAGGAGGATATTGAAGATCCTATGGCAGCAGCACATCTCCATAAGACAGTTCTACAGATGACAAGGGCAGAGAAAATGAGCGAAGAGGTGAAAAAACGGATATAGAACTGGATTTGACATGTATTGAGAAAGTACCCACGGTATGACTGTAAAAGGCCTTTGGGTGGATACCGGAAGGACAAAGGAAGGGAAATAGTCCAAAGACAATCTGGTAAAGAATCGTGGAAGTAGAGTGGAACGGTGCTGGCTGGAGGACGTGGAATTCGGTACGCCGTGCAGCCGCAGACCGGTTATAGTGAAAGAGTGATATCAAAGCCTTATGTGCTTCCGGGCACAGAGAGATTTAAGATTAAGATAAGCTTTTCAACATTGGCTGTACCGTTTACTCCTAAGTAAGGTCTAGCACTTGTTAGCCTGTTTGCTAGAAAGTTACAGTAAATACAGTGACAAGATCCTTTTAAGGGTACTCTTACTGGGAAAATAAGACATCTTCTCTCCCAGTCTTGATATTGCCTTACAAAAGTGGTAATCCTCCCTTGGCCTTACTGTCAGAGTTACAAAAAAGTTAGTTTTGTAAGTTAGAGTTGTTTGCTAAATTTCTAAAAAGCTGTCTATTTGTTAAAACCTGTTTTTCAATAAGGGTGACAAAGGTAACAACTTCTTAGTTGGCATTTTCTGCCCAAAGGTCTAGGAATTCGAACTTAGTGTAAAACCTAATGAGGCTATTCCACCACAGATGAACGTTGTCAAAGTTAATCTAGAACAGTTTTGTAATTGAACACATAACTTTGTAATTGCATAAAAAAACCTCCCCATGTCTTGTTTAGGTTTTCAGGCATCTAGTTGCTTTATATAGATCGTTTAAGTAATTTAAATGGTACTTAAAGTTACAAGAGTCTCTGTTTATGCTTATTTGACCCATAGTAGAAATTATGTTACATCACAATGGCTACAAAATTAAACAAAAGCTAAACCTTTAAAAGTAAAGCAAAATATTGTCATGTCTTTTAAAGCAAGTTTCTTAAATTTTAAAGTATACACACAATGGCAGTTTTTATTTTCTTTCTTTGATATTTCAGGCTATTGCTTACTAAATACAAAATTCAATACGCTCAACAAAAATTGGTGTTTATGTTAAAATAGGCTTTCAAACTGGAAAATACGGAGATGCTATCTCATCTTCCATGTGTTTCTACATTGATATTCAATTTCTGCCGCAGGTCATCTGTGCAGTAGGTTTATCAAATCGACTAAAAGTTTGTCCATTACCTATGTATCTGTATTCATACCTATAGAGATTGCTATATTCATCATAAAGCAGAATATTCAATTTGAGAAACAGAGAAATTAGTAGATATTTTGCTTGTTTCTTGCCTGTGTATGGATTGACTCACATAATTGATTATTCAATCTGTCTCTGTGATCCCATTATTTAGTATCCTAATCTACTTCATCCCTTGTTGATTATAATCAACAAGGGATTATTAAGATTATTATTAAGATTTGGATTGGTAATTACCAATCCAAATATTTTTTATTATTGATTTTTTGTCTCTCCTTGGCTGTTCAGACCACTGCTATATCACCATTGGTATCAATTTACAGCGTACGAAACCTCCTTATCTTCCATTTTTTAATAGTAAAAGAAACATTGGGAAGGAGTTCCTTTTTCTGGATGTAAGTTTGCTTGATTACTTCTTCAGATTAAAGTATCTAAAGCTGCTTCTTCCATTACTGGCTTATTTTTTAGCCGAAATTAATAGGTATATTGTCACATACAAATTCCAGCAGAAGTCGAGTTCTCCTTTGGCAACATTCTGTTGCTACAGTCTCTTATAACATTCATTATTTTCACCTCTACTACAGAAATAGGTCTGACATCACATTGGCAGAAATCTTTAAATCCCAAATGTGCCATGGTTTATTTCAAAATACCACTTCAATCTGAGTTTAGTCTATTCAAGCGGGAGTTTATTAAGAGCAAATGAGCTTGAATTTTGGAGAATAATTTATGGAGGTTTAAACCATAGTAAATCTTATACAGTGGAACCTCTCTAATCGGAAAACCTTCGTCGCCGTCAAAATCATCCCAATTATCCGGGTTTCCCGATTTCTGAGGTTCCCGATTAGAGAGATTCCACTGTATCAGCACTATGATGAACGCATCTTTAATTACTTCCTCCTTCTTAAATAAAAAGCAAAGCTGTTTGTAAAGAAATTTGTGTCCAACTCTATGGTGAATGAGCCCAAAATGTGTCAGTTGAATTTTAACCCATACTATTAGCTCCATTTTATACCTCAAATGTCAATGGAAGAGTTTTCTAAATTTATCCATAATTGTAAATGGACAAAAACAACTTTTGAAATCTTCAAAAGTACAGAAGAACCCTCTTTCTCAACACAATATAGACCACAGTTACTTACGGTGTATTATTAACAACCTGCTGATAACAGAGGCTCCTAATCCCNAAGAAGAGTCCGTTTCGCTGGACACTCTTTTCGTAACAAAGATGAGCTGCTGAGCGATCTTTTGCTATGGATACCATCGCATGGAAAAAGAAGAACAGGCAGACCTCCAAAATCATATATTGATCAATTGATTTCAGACTCTGGTCATAACCTCAACGAGCTACCAAGGGCAATGATGGATAAACATAGCTGGAGGGACGTAGTCAGACGAGTCCGAGCTAGCTCGACGCAGTAAGTAAGTAGTAGTATTATTAAGATTTGGATTGGTAATTACCAATCCAAATATTTTTTATTATTGATTTTTTGTCTCTCCTTGGCTGTTCAGACCACTGCTATATCACCATTGGTATCAATTTACAGCGTACGAAACCTCCTTATCTTCCATTTTTTAATACTAAAAGAAACATTGGGAAGGAGTTCCTTTTTCTGGATGTAAGTTTGCTTGATTACTTCTTCAGATTAAAGTATCTAAAGCTGCTTCTTCCATTACTGGCTTATTTTTTAGCCGAAATTAATAGGTATATTGTCACATACAAATTCCAGCAGAAGTCGAGTTCTCCTTTGGCAACATTCTGTTGCTACAGTCTCTTATAACATTCATTATTTTCACCTCTACTACAGAAATAGGTCTGACATCACATTGGCAGAAATCTTTAAATCCCAAATGTGCCATGGTTTATTTCAAAATACCACTTCAATCTGAGTTTAGTCTATTTAAGCGGGAGTTTATTAAGAGCAAATGAGCTTGAATTTTGGAGAATAATTTATGGAGGTTTAAACCATAGTAAATCTTATACAGTGGAACCTCTCTAATCGGAAAACCTTCGTCGCCGTCAAAATCATCCCAATTATCCGGGTTTCCCGATTTCTGAGGTTCCCGATTAGAGAGATTCCACTGTATCAGCACTATGATGAACGCATCTTTAATTACTTCCTCCTTCTTAAATAAAAAGCAAAGCTGTTTGTAAAGAAATTTGTGTCCAACTCTATGGTGAATGAGCCCAAAATGTGTCAGTTGAATTTTAACCCATACTATTAGCTCCATTTTATACCTCAAATGTCAATGGAAGAGTTTTCTAAATTTATCCATAATTGTAAATGGACAAAAACAACTTTTGAAATCTTCAAAAGTACAGAAGAACCCTCTTTCTCAACACAATATAGACCACAGTTACTTACGGTGTATTATTAACAACCTGCTGATAACAGAGGCTCCTAATCCCAAAAACATTATTGCACCTCCAAAGACGTGCACACAGATTGAATTTCTCTTTCAAGGAGGTAAGTTCTCCACTCTCTGAGATGCAAAAGAGCATTTGCAGAACAATAAATGACATGCTCTTTTTCACACTGTCTCATCGATGCCATACGGTACGTCTGATCCTTTGTTTTATCTCTACTTGAACTTCTTCTCCTTTGATGTCAAAGGCCCACTGGAACCGTAGCCATCAGTCAGATTAAAACAGGGGTGTTTACTTCATGGACCTCCTTCCTGTTAGTGTTCTCTCAACTGTCTTTGATATCATCAAGTAATTTTTACCTGTATGATGCAATTTGTTTTTCGTACCCTGAATACAGAAGCATTTCTGTGGAGAGTCTCTCCTTGCTACTGCCTGTCCCTCTTAACTAACTGGTTCCTAGGACCTTTAGTTGTAAGGTTTCATTCACTCTGCTACTTGTGCTTTTGCAGCTTTTAAATAATTCTGACATTCCATCTCATTATGTTGATTTGCTATTCTACTAGTAAGTCTAGTAGTCGACTGTGTGGTTTTTCCAGATGTAGCCAGCTTTCAGCATCCCTCTTCATAGGCCCTTCAGGTGAAGATTCAGTTTCTTCCAGGGCCTCTATGTTAGTTTAATCTCTTGTTGTTTTTGTTATGAAATGGATTTTTCTCAGAAAGGAGCTGATAAGTTCTTGCCAAACTCTTCTTCATGCAGGGATCGAACCAGCAATGGCGGAGTCTTCGAAACTAAAACATAAACATCTCAAAATATTCGGTTTTGCAAACAAATTCTGTATGGAGAGCTGAAGAAGAAAGAAATACATCTCCTTTTATGATAAAGATTGTAAAGAGGCTTTTGTTGAACACAATAATGGTATATCGACATAGAACAATGAATTCTTAGTAAGTGATTTGTTTCTTGGTCGTACACTTCAAAATGATGCCAGAAAATTTCTTGGTGAAGGGCGAAAATGAATTGATTAAATATTGAAAAAATGCAATTTCAAGGACACACTTGTCATATTTATTTTTATTGATGGTAAGAATGTTAAAGGTAATCAGTAAATAGTATTCTCAGTGTAGAGAGATAAAATTGATAGAAGGAGGTTATGCAGGGGTGTAACGCTATTTCAAATTTTAGGTTCTGATCTCTGATGAAATCATAATTTTGCATGTGAAGTTTGCATTTTATGGTCTGGATCTGGTCTGGGACGAAATTTTATAAATCCGATATTTCGGCCTAAATTAAGATTGAAATGGCATAAAATCCAAATACAATGATATGAGTTTGACCAAAAGTGGATTTAATAATTGTTAGAAATATTGAGTGCTTTGAATCAAAAAGTTAAATTGATATGGCGTGGAGTACACAAAATCTTATTGCAGTGTCTTTAATTTTAGTGTGAGTGCATTTGTAGTTGGTGAAACTCAGAACAATATTTTTTGAGAAAATATCTGTAAAGTGCAGCTGCGTCGAAATGCTATACCTTGTCCCCCAAGTTATTGAATACATACAATTTTCTTCAGCCATAATGCCACAGGTTCATTCATCTGTTCGTCTATACCGGTCTGTTTGAGTAATATTTCTGTGGCATAGATTTGGACTTTGTAAGAAGCATGGGCTTTGATTTTCAGCTGCCTTTCCCCAGTTTTGGAAGATAAATAGGATAGGCGCTTCTTCTCACTTCTTATCCAAAGTTAAACAATTCTGATTCCCCAAACTTCAACAAATCTGTTAACTTTAAGTACTAGCTCCATTTGTTATATTCTACATTGGAATTTCAAGCGGTACAGATCCTGTGGTGACTAATTTGTTACATTTTTGACGATGAACCTTGACTTTACTATAAAAAGCTTTCGTTTTTCAAAAACCCAATAAGTGTGTGCCTGTGTGTGTGTGTGTGTCTGTGTCTGTGTGTGTCTGTGTGTCTGGCTGTCTTTGTGTGTGTTAAAATTTTTGCTACTTGTCCATACCTTTGGGGGCTTTAGTCTTCCAGTCCGCCATGAATTACACACTTGATATGTAGTAATAAACATCTACTTAGTGAGGGTAACACAAAAACAATTTAAATGGACTGTTTAAATCTAATCCAATACAACAATAGGTCTAGACTGTTATATCTGGAAAACTAATCAAACACCTCTTTTTCAGGTGCCTGGTTCCAAATCCATAAAATAAGAAATTATAATTAATCTCAACTTATCTTGGTCTTGGTATATGTAGGTATACATTAGACTCCAAAATATTGATACCTTAAGGATTTTTTACTTCTCTTTCATTAAAGCTAACTTTTAACTTGAAACTGTATTTTCTGACCCTCAAAAACCGATTCACTTTTTCGAACCCTTAATTATTCACTTTTTTATTTCAACTGACCTTTCTCTTTTTGATGCCTAAATCTTTCAGTTAATTAAAATTTATAATAGGTCAAGGAAATGTTTTTTTTACCTAAAAACCTTTATTTTCATTATCGGATTTTGTTTAAAACATGCTAATTCTTTCACCCAAAATTCTGACTACTGCAATTTTCAAAAAATGTGTAGACTTAGTTTGCAAGGAATTTGCAAATAAAGTTTACACATTTTCGCTTTGATTTAGCTGTACACTTTTGAAAATTCCAAGTACAAACATCATTAGCACCATTTTGATTGTATTTTGGATTTGCTTGTTTGTTTGTCAAAACAAGTATATCCCTCTTGTTTCAATTTTTTGTCAATGAAATTTGTGTGGAAACATAACATCTCAGCACCTTGTGACATAGTTGCTGTGGCGACATTATTGATTTTCTTTGGTCACTTCTGTAAGAACACACGAACTAATAACAACAATTTCCTCCACAAGAACGTGTTCGAACATCTATTCCAAGCCACAGCTACTATTAGTCAGAATACACTCACCATAGAATAATGATTATAAAGTGATACAAGATATCAAAATAATGCTACTGACTGGAGGGTTACAAGAAAGTTAAAACTTGAAGAGCATGAAAACTGAACAAGAATTGCCAGTTTAAAGGAAAGCAGGGCAAATAACAAATCAGTGACTGATTCAAAAGACATTTAAAAGTTGTACTTGAAACAATGGTTGACATTCTGGAAGCATCCAACGACTCTGTTTCCCTGTTTAATTCATCATTGGCATTACCAAGAGATAGTGATAAAAGCCTGAAAACCACTGCGAAAGTAATAGGTAGGAAGTATAAAAGTGGTGCTCTTTATTATGGAAAAATTGAGGGAAATCAGAGGGATGGGGATGGTCAACTAAAGTGGCCATCAGGTATCGTATATGAGGGTGACTATGCTCGGAATTTAAGACATGGAACTGGAAAGCATACTTGGCAAGATGGGAGTACATATATTGGCAGATACTCTCTTGACTCACGAGAAGGCTACGGGAGACTTAGTTGGACTAATGGAGAGGTAAGATCCATACGTCCTTGTCGAATTATCTACCTGCTGATATTAAATGTTGCGATGATAAATTCAAATTTAAATCAATGTGTAAGAAATACCTGTTCAATGAAATGTCTAAAATCGAATCTACCGAATATGTAATGTAAGGTAAAATGTGTATAATGTAATGATGTGTATTTGTGATGTGTTAATGTTTACCATTTTCATACCATGATATAAGTGCCATCTTGAAAATGTGATACAGGATCCACCATGGAAATAAGTTGCCTAGATATTTTTGGATATCTTTAACTTTTCGGTGTTAATCTTATTCATTATCATAGCTTATGTCATTGTAATTTTTAGTTTGTTAGTAATTTATTATTATTTGCAATATCCAGTATTGTATACTTGTTTACATGACAGTATTTACTACTTGCTAATGTTATTGCTGACATTTTTGTTGGTAATATTTCGGTAATATTTTTTGCATTTTTACATGTATTCATTATTATGCTGTATTCCATGTTTTGATTTGTAAAAATGACACTAAAAGAATTCTAAATCTAAATAAGCATTTGTCATAATAATATGGCCTATGGTTGTTAGGCCCATTTCCCAGCCACAGACCAGAGCTACGGTTATGTTTTAAACAAATTACCCTTAATGTCTATGATTAGCTGTAACCCTTCCGTTTTGTTCCATATTAGCAAGATTCCCTACATAAGATTCGTGTTGCGCAGTATAAGAGTTTATGATTAGCTAAGTCAATTAATCAGGAATTGTAGGGTCAGCATTTTGTAGTTTACTTTAATGTACCATAATTGTTATCGTCATCGTCATTTATTAACTGATGTAAGTTTTCCACTGATTTGATGGTTTGAGACAATGGGCATTTCCTCCAGATGAGCAAACCGTGCGTAAGTTTAAAAGTAACATGACGCTGCCCCACCACGTGGGATACCACAGCATTTTTACGCTCAACTAATGCAGTTGTGTTGAAAGCTGTAGTTTAAGTATTATAAAAATCTGTTTAAGCAGGGTTATTTTATTGAGCCAGATACCCTTCTTAGCACCCCCTTTATTCACAACACAAAGAGCACCATGGGAGTTCAAAGTCTAGAAAAATTGCCAACCAACGTTGAAGATTCTGTGTGACAATAAGCTGAAAATCTGTGCAATGCTGAAAGGCATTTCAATATTTCCAGCTTATTGGAGTATGGCCTACACTAAACACCACTTATTAATTTGAAATCAAAAGCCTCTACTTGTTGTTATTTTGAACAAGTTTCACTTGACCCTAGGTTGCATCTTTTCTTCAAACTGCAAAAGCAGCTTTTATAAGCAATACATGTAATTACTTTTAACATTTTAAACTAGCCACATCTTTTTTTCTTGTGCTATTTTAAAAATATATTATTTGAAATATTTTTATTCACAGGCTTTTGATGGCCAGTTTGTAAATGACAAAAAGAATGGGAAGGGAAAGTATAGCTGGTCAAATGGATCCATCTTCGAAGGATATTTTAGAGATGATAAAAAATGGGGATTCGGAAAATTTTCTTATCATGATGGTACCATATTTCAGGTTTGAAAAATTTCCTTCCTGTTAATTTTAGTTTTGTAATTTTTTACTACATGACTTGAGTTTTGGAAAAAATATAGTACAGAAGTTTCTGTTCTTCAGTAACAATTATGTGAAATATATACTGGGTTGAAACATAGAAACAGTATATACAAGGGACCTATATTGAGAAATATTTAACTTTTTTACATTTATAATAATTTTTAATGTAAAGTGGGCAATTTCACAAGCTTGACATTACAAAACCCTAAGTTAAATAGTATGTAACACCCAATATTGAATATCTAATAGGCTTCTCCTTTGTATCATTTTTAATACTTTTATAAGGATGACTGTGTTTACTCTAAAGTTAACTTTATTTATGACCATTGTGTTTTCAATTTGACAATGGTTGCAAGTCAATAAGGGAACAATTCAGATTCACAGAACAGTTATTATTAATTTCTAGAAAAATCTAAGAAAAGCAGTAATTGCTCAAAGGCCAAAACAGTAAAATCCCAACATAAAAGCTCTAGTTTAATGCACTGGCACAAGAAAAATTTATTCAAAATATTTGTCAACAGATATACCTGACAGTGTGGAAATTCCCAGTCTATTGGATTCTGTTTTAGGAAATTCCAGTTGGAAAATTATATTTGGTATTAGGCTTTCTGGTTTTGTTGTATTTTCAGCTCTTGAAAATCCTCTCCAATAAGTTGGTGATATTTATGTTTGGTAACTTCCAATATCAATGCTTCTATGGATTTTTCACTGCCATTTCAGGCATTAATTGCAACCACTTTTGAAAATAGTTGTTCTCTAAAAAGAGATTCTTTTTTTTAGAGTAAGGTTCTGTTGTTCCATTGTTCATGTCTGACTTACCACATCACTGCTGTGACCAGGAAGTAGTGGATAACAGTTATGAATTCAGGATATAATGAAACAAAGCCATGTTTGCTCAAATGTGTTGGGAACAGTAGCAAAACCCAGATTTGAGTTGTGAACCAATAAAAACATGGCTGCTCAGTAGATGGTGTGGGTTACAGACCAATAGCAAGCCAGTTTAAGGGTACCAACTGTATCATGTCCCACATTATACATAAGTTTTTTTCTTGTGAAGAAACAGAGGAATGTTGATTTAGCATTGTAAAGACTAAGGCTGTAGACCAATAATATTGTCTCATGCAATCCACAAGCCAATAAAGAAATTGCTCTTTTGACTAAAGGCATGCTATGTACAGACATTGTGTATAGGATTTGCAAAGTCCTTTGATCAAAACAGATAATTTAAGACACATTTGATAAAAATATTTGTTTTGAAAATGGAACATTTAAATGCAAGTATTTACTTGATGTGTCTAAGAACATGAAACTTGGAGTCCTAAAGAAAGTCTAGTTTCTTTTCTATTTTTTATCTAGCTCAAGATTCAACTTCATCAAACACTTTTTATATAATGATATATATAGCAAATGACAAAAAAATCAACAAAACTTAGTTTTGAACTTTCAGTTTCATGGTTTTTTTTAATTTGTTGTTGTTCACCATGTGATTGCTCTAACATTCTTATATTATTAAAATCAGTTTTATATATATATATATATATAAACTGATTTTAAAGTATGGATTAACAATTCTTGCACCACTCTGGATCAGGATATTTAGCATTGTACCTGAACTTTGTAATAAATAAAGTAAATGCTTTTAAAGTGGCCTTGGGATGCAAGTTCAGGTTAAAATATAGTTGTTGTTGTATTGATTGGGCATATTGTTCATGGCATCATTCATGTCACTAAATAGGAAAAAGGGATATCTCTTACCTTTTAAACCACTGCTATCTCTGAGTATATGAGTGCAACCTAATATATTATTGTGCTCTCTTCTGTAGGTATATATATATATATATATATATATAGTATTAAAGCCCCAATAAATGTACTAGCCTATGAAACATGGGAATATAAATATTAACACAAAATCACTAAGGTAATAGGGTACACATCAAAATCAAGAGTGTAAAGTTACTGCAGATTGTATGTTAGTGACACCAGTCACTGCAAATCCAGACCAAGAAACAGCCAGAGATAAATTTTCAGTTCTTTTATGTTCATCCTCATCACCAATATAATAACTCCACTCAAAAAGCTCCTTAGTTTTTATGTGCCTTGGAAAAACTNGTTGGGATGCAAGTTCAGGTTAAAATATAGTTGTTGTTGTATTGATTGGGCATATTTTTCATGGCATCATTCATGTCACTAAATAGGAAAAAGGGATATCTCTTACCTTTTAAACCACTGCTATCTCTGAGTATATGAGTGCAACCTAATATATTATTGTGCTCTCTTCTGTAGGTATATATATATATATATATATATATATATATATATATATATATAGTATTAAAGCCCCAATAAATGTACTAGCCTATGAAACATGGGAATATAAATATTAACACAAAATCACTAAGGTAATAGGGTACACATCAAAATCAAGAGTGTAAAGTTACTGCAGATTGTATGTTAGTGACACCAGTCACTGCAAATCCAGACCAAGAAACAGCCAGAGATAAATTTTCAGTTCTTTTATGTTCATCCTCATCACCAATATAATAACTCCACTCAAAAAGCTCCTTAGTTTTTATGTGCCTTGGAAAAACTTAACCAATATGTTTGTTTCATTTACTAGTTGTAAATAGAAAGAAAAGTAAAATATAATATGCTATACTTTGCTTGTTTTTAGGACACACATCCTTCTCTAGAATAATAATTTTTCAATTTTAGGATAATATGTTGTATTTCATCTGCTGTGGTGCTGGAAATGGTAGCATTTTTAAGGAGATCAGGAGCAATTTCTACTTCTGACCGTGAAGGCCCTTCTGGTGCTTCATTGTCCACTATTTCAGCTTCCTCGTTTCCACCAGACTTTGCCTGTTATTACAAATGATGCTATCCTGAAGTTCTTCCTTTTTGTTTCCTCATCCTTACACTTACATTTTCAGTAAGTGTTCTATGTACTATATAAAAATCTAGCTAATTTTGTATTATCATTGGAAGTAGTATTGCTGTGTAAGGTAATTTTTCTCTGCAGCAAATTCTCTAGGTATTATATTTTATGGTGTGGAGAGGAGGTAATCATCATCATCATCATCATCATATTCGGTTTAACGTCCGGTTTACATGCTAGCATGTGTTGGACAAAAATTTTTTTTTTTTTTTTTTTTTTTTTTTTTTTTTTTTTTTATTTATTTTTTTTTAATTTCTTCCCTTTTTAAAACCAATCAGCGCCTTGTTTTGCAATGGGGTAATACAATAAACCGGGAATCGACAAGGTTGGGCTAAAGGGTGTTGAAGGTTTGTTGACCTTTGGCAAGGGGTTAAGCCTTGGGGGTNGTGCCTTGCCTGTAGACATTGGCTATCATGATGTTTTAATTAGCACTCTTTCTTTGTCAGATGTAAAATTTTACTTGTTTGTATTCCATTCCTCCAGTTTTTTGCCACATGCTCCCTCAAATTTCCCAAAAATGTTCTTTGCTGCCACCCTCTGTCTCTGGTTCCTTCTATACGTCCAGTCAGTACCAAGTTCTCCAGACCCTCCTTCCTCATGACGTGTCCCAAGAATTCTATCTGCCTTCTTTGGGCTGTCCTCAACAGGTTCTTTTTTGTTCCTGCTCTTTGTAAAACTTCATTGTTCACTATTTGATCCATCCATGATATTCTTAACATCCTTCTCAAGAACCCCATTTCAGTGGCTTCCAACTTCTTTTCCATTCCAACTGATATTGTCCAGCATTGTCCAGACAGATGTTCTATGTAACATCTGTCCAGCAGATGTTACATAGAACTGCAGTACTCTCATTCTTGTAAACATTGACATTTTCTGGTGTTTTAAAATTTTTCCTAGTTGATCGAAGGCATCCTTTGCTAATCCAATTCTCCACTTTATTTGAATGTCACATTTACCATTCTGGGTGATGTACCTTCCCAAGTAATTAAACTTGTCCACCTACTGGATTTGGACAGTCCCAATGAGTAATCTGCATCGGGGACTGTGTTTCTTGCTTACTACCATACACACAGTCATTTTGCTATTTATTTTGAGTCCTTTCTTCTTGCTTTCATACACTACTTTGTTCAAGAAGTCCTGTAGTCCTTGCTGAGTACTTGCAACTAATGTAGAGTCATCTGCGAATCTCATGTTATTCAGGTTGTGACCACCAACACTAAACCCATCCAAGCCTTCCAGTTCTCTGAAGATGTTTTCCCCATATAGATTAAACAGGTCCAGAGAAAACACACAGCTCTGTCTTACACTTCTCTTGATCTTGACATATTGACTCAGTTCATTATCCACACATATACAAGCAGTTTGTTCACAATAAAGGTTGTGGATGAAGCAAAGATCTTTGCCATCTAGATCTAATACTATCAGGTCTCAAAACAGTTTCTCATGTTGGACCCTGATGGATGCCTTCGTATAGTCTATGAAACACAGGTAAAGATCCTTCTGTATCTCTATTGCTCTTTCAGCCAACATTCGAACCATGAAGATGGCCTTTCTCATGCCTGGATTTTCCATAAAGGCACACTGTTCCTTCCCAATTTCCCTCCAACAGAGCTCTTTCCTCAAGCTCTGTTGATGATGATTTTCAGAATCAGTTTGATCACGTGACTCATCAGACTTACTGTATGATGTAATTCACAAGCTGTTGCACCTGGCTTTTTAGGTAGTGCAATGAAGATGGATTTACTTAGATCTTCAGGGATACCTCACTGTCGTAGACTTTGTTTATCAGATCAGTTAGTTTTCCTATGCCAAAGTCTTCTGGGGGTGCAGCATTCCTGTAACAATCTCATTGGGTCCAGCAGCTTTATTCTTTTTCATTTTCTTTTGTGCTGACTTTACTTCAGATTTCAGAATTTTAGAGCCATCAATGCTCTTATTTATAGCTGGTTTGTCTCCCTTGTTGAGCTCATCGATGTACTCCATCCACCTTTCCAACACCTTTTCTTTCTCCATGATGATCTTCCCATCTTTAGATTGTATACATCCAGAGAAAGCTGGAGATCTGCAGCTATTGATTTCTTTGATCTTCTGGTACAGCTTTGCGGGATCTCTTTGTTTGTGTTGTTCTATCTCTTCACATTCTACATTGAGCCATTCCTCTTTCGCTTCTCTACATTTTATTCTGATTTGATGGTCGAGTGTTCTATATTCCACACTTCTTCTGTCTTTTGTTTTTTGTCTTTCTTCCATTCGTTCTAAGATCTCTGATGTCATCCATTTCTTTTTAGTTTGTTTTTCTTTCTCTGGTAAGACCTTCTTTGCTGCTGAGACTACTGATTCTTTGAATTTTTTCCAGCAGGAATTAAGCTCACCTTCATCTTCAAGGTTTTCAAAACGATTCTTGACTTCTTTGTTAAATTCTTTTCTTGTTTCTGGATCTTCTATCAATTTCTCATACTGCAGTTTTGGTGGTTCTGTCTTCTTTTTCTTTAGTTGTTTTAGTTTCAGTTCAATTTGCAGACAACGGGTAGATGGTCACTTCTGCAGTCTGCACTAGGGTATGTCTTGCAATGTTGGACTGCATTTCTGAAACACTTGTTGATACTTTTGACATTGACAATAACAGGGTCATAATACAACACTAAGGCTGGGGAAATTTGGCATAGAAAATTTGCCTAGTAGCATGTCTCTTCAAACAATTAGCTTTTTTGTCAGTGATACAGTATAATTAAATAATAATTTCAATACTTTTATTTACATTTCAGGGTTTCTATGTGAATGATGTCAGACTCGGCCCTGGTATACTAACCTACCCCAGTGGAAAACAAGATGTTGGAATTTGGAAAGGTGAACGTCTGATGGTTCTTTGTACTCTGTCAGAAAACAAATTTGATTTAGAGCATATAAAACAACATTCTATAAATTCAGCTGCTCGCAGGAATTTTGAATCAACACCTCAGTCCAAAACAGTGCCCTCGGTTATTCAAACACTCAGTGATGAACTCAAAATAGATACAACAGAAATTGTTTCTCAGATTCCAGATAATTTTGATATCAATAGCATTGTATGTGGTAGAAGAGAAATATTTGGACCAAATGGAAAGTTAGAGGTACTTTCACAAGAATTACTGGAAGCTGCTTCAGTTGGTGACCTAACCAGAACAAAGCAAATCCTTGCTTCCAAGAACATTTCACCAAACGTTTCAGATTTCATTGGACACTTCCCATTACTCTCAGCATCAGTAAGTGTGTGTTTTTATTAAACAACTCCACAGCCAGTAACATATTTAGATGATTTGAAGTTTAGATCCAAGTTGCATGTGGACTCTAACAATCACTTTTCTTCTTGTTTTATTTTCTTGCAATGAAGTAAACAGGATGAGTCTTGAAGATATGTGATGAGTTAAAAGTGATTTCATTACTTTTGCGCATGGTATCCTAATAAAACTTCTTCCTGGGTGTAAAATTTACTACCACATTTTTCAACTAAACTGAAAGTGAAATAATTTGGCAAATGGAAATAAGAGAATTAAAGAGTGTTATGTCCTTATAATTTGTAATAGAAGGCTAAATGCTGTAGAGTCAATGAACAAAATTCACAAGTGACTGAGTTATTAATCACATTGTTGTACTGTCACTTTGACTATCTCTTCACATTTACAAGATTACTACACTGTTCACATAATTATAGAATTACATAATATTACATGTAATGGATAACTTTCACAACAGTTGTATACTAGTCACATAGCAGTTACAAGGTACTTGACATAATTATTGGGGTTGGATATTTGAGTTATGAAGTTGACGTCAATAAGTGAACATAAATGTTTGATTGCAACAACATGACAGTGGCAAATGGCAATTTTTTTATATGACTAATGTCATTTTAGTGACAATTTTGCAAATTTAATAGCTTTAAGAAAATGTAATGCAAACCTTTGTTAAAAGTCCAAAACTGATTTTATCAATGTCTGAGTAATTTAGCTATGCGACTATTTACCTTCTCATGGGTTTTGGAAAGATAACATTATGCTTAATTTTGTTTATTGTTAGTCCTCATTTTTGCTGGAGGCATCCAGCTCTTTTTTCGAGAGTTCTATGTTTTCTAGCAGTGTGGAAATCAGAGTGGTGGCATCAGCATTTTGTACATTAATTGTTGGATTCTTGGAGTCTTGTGGTCTAGGTATTTCAACGATAATATACTCAAGAAAAATATGGAACAAAGTGGGAAAGAGAATGCAGTTCTGTCAAACGCCAACAGTTATGTCAAACCAACCAGCACATTATTAATAGGGATAACGCATTTATTGTTATCATACATTAATTTATGTTAACAATTTTTGCATTTACTCAAATTTTTTAGCATTTTGTAAAGTACATTTCTCTAAACTGTTAAGTGCATATTTAGACTTCATAGAATAAAAGTGCAGGGGAGTATTCCTTCCTTTGGCTTTTTCAATTAATCGGATAATGAAAATAGCACTTTGCTGACTAGATTTGTTATTGCCATCTTTATTTCTATCAAAATCTCAAACAACGAGTGAGTAAAGGGGTTACTGGATACAAAGCACTTTTCGGTACTTTGATGTCTTTTTAGCCAATTAGTAACATTAGTATTTTTCTTTTGTACACACAGGTTAATTGTCACCCGGATATAATAAATGTTTTGTTGGACTATGGAGCAGATGTGAACAAATTAAATCCAGAAGGGATGTCAGCTCTTTCGGCTTGCCATGTCCTTCTATACACTGAAGATATTTTTATCAACAATCTGTCGGAAAATATGACGAAAGAAAATATTTTTAATGCAATTGAATGGGACCAGCAGAAAGGTGCTGTTTCACTTAGAAATGAGCGCCAAATGATACTCAACTTGTACGAAGAGCATAGAGTGAAATCATCACGCATTTACTCTGCGAAAAAAAAGAGTCCGCTACATCATTCATTTGAAACATTACCCTCCACACCAACGAAAAGTGATACAGTAAGTCCAAATCAAGAGGAAATACGATCTGAATCTGATAGTGATTCAGGACTGGAACAACAAAAAATGAATAAAAATAATTGGAAATTCGACTACTTTCAAAAAACTATTGATAGGATAGAAAACCTTAATATTATAAATAAGAATTTTAATAGACTTCCTGCAATGCCCATTGACTATCCACACAAAATGCCAAGGAATCTCCACCCCATTGATAAGATAGATCTTGCTGTAACCAGTTTAAAAGATGTGGCTCAAGATGAAGAAGACAATAATGCTGGTGTCAGTGAGAAACTTAGCACAAGTAGACTTAGTATGTATAACTCTACTTGTTTCGAGGCAACAAAAGTCGAGGCGTGCCCCCGAAAGCTTCAGATTTTAAAACGAAAACTTATAAACTTAGAGAGGTATGTGGGTATCTATTTTTTACCATATTTATTCGTTTGTTAATTTCTTTCTAATTTTTAATAATAGACATTTCTTGACAGAATGTGGGTTTGGTCAGTATAGTATCAGATAAAAACTCTTGTGTAGATTTTCGTCACCCAATTCAGAGTACGAACATCAGCACGCAATTCACAATGCACACCCAAGTTACGGTACATGTTAAAATATTGCACATTCAGAAAATTTCCTGATGCGTAGGTACGATTATTTAAATAATTATTTCCCCGTACTATAAGCTTTTTCTCACCTCTCTAGTACAGTATCTTTTGCAAACTCTTAAATTGGTATTATTGCATGCAGATTGTTTCTGCTTCCTTCGAGCTCTTTGTCTCGTCTCTAGTAAATTGTTTTTGTTACATTGGAAACAGTCATGGTTGTTATTTTGCGCGGAATCGTTTCTGCTTCCTCTGAGCTCTTTGCCTCATTTCTGGTAAAGTGCCTTTTGTTACCTTCGAAGCAGTCATGGCTGTTATTGTGTGCGGAATCGTTTCTGCTTCCTCTCAGCTCTTTGCCTCATTTCTGGTAAAGTGCCTTTTGTTACCTTTGAAACAGTCAGGGCTGTTATTGTGTGCAGAATCGTTTCTGCTTCCTCCGAGCTCCTTGTTACCCCATCAGTACAGTGTCTTTTACAACCACTTAAGTGGTCTTGTTGTTTTTGTATGCTGATGCATAAGTATAATTATTTGAATAAATATCTGTCCACTGCACTTCATCAGGCTGAAAATAACTGCAAATTTTATTTGGCCAAATAACTAACATAGTTTTGGTAGAGGGAGCACACCAGAAAAGTTTACATACAGTAGATAAATCAAGACAAAGACTACCTTATTGGATTACTTTCGATTCCAAACGAATTTCCATTTAAATTAACACGATTTCCGTCACTCTTTGTGAAATCAAAACATTTATCACAGTGTTTTGACTCTTTAACTCTCTACTAAGGGAAAAAGCAGTCCGAAGTTTAGATACAAGACAAGGAAAGACGATTACTAATTTTGCAAAAGGCACACCCAAATTGTGGGTGCAAAAGGGGAATTACCGTGAATTTATTAAACTGTGACACATCCGATATGATATTGGGAACAACTTCCCTTCTTTTCTAGGCGGCATGTATACTGACAATTTTGTAACCAATTAATGGAAATGAATAACAATAACAAGGAAAATGAGATAAAACCCGATCAATGCAAATAAAAGCGCCGGGCGTTCTTTCTCTTTTTTATTTTGTCGTGAAAAACTTATTCGTTTTCTTTACTTGCAACACATTTCTTAAGAAAAACTAGGACGAATGAAAACTGGACGAAATGTCATATTTGTACTCACCCCTGCCCTGGATTTTAACACCCGTACTGTTTTTTATGCCCCTTACATGGACTACAAATGCAATGCTTTCCATTTAAAGTGATTTCTTTTATTAATTTCAGTAGTTGCTTAAAAATGTTCGGTATTAAACAACTCGATACGAAATTTTTTCCGAAACTCGTAGAGAACGTGACAGAAAGAAATAAGTTCATCTATAGATTTACAATGAAATTGCGCCACTTTTATAATACATAAGAAACTAGTGCCCAGGTTGAGTATTTATCTTCGTGTTTTGTCACATTAGCTTCAGAAGACACAAAAAAATAAATACACTTTAGTACTACCAATACTTATATATCGCAATTAAAATGACTTCCATTCCGGGCGAGAGCTATTTTTCACACGACCAGGCCAAGACGCAAGGATACGAATACTGAAGACAAGCTCGTTTTTATCAATACTGAAAAACAGAAAGAATATTGAGAAAACCCGCCCATGCCAAAGGTCGTGGTTTTGAATATTCTTTATACTCATTGAATCAATAGCATAAGATTACGGTGCAACCCATTCTTTTATGTACTGACATTTGTACTTTAGCGAAGGAGGTGATGATGATAATGATGACGATGATGATGATGATGTGTAGACTTAGTCAACGCGTAGGCTTCCAGTAAATTGTATGTTAAGCTTCGAATTTTTTTTTACCATTATCACAGCCCATTTTGTCGGCAGTTACACTCGTCCTCTTCTGAATTCTTCACTATGAAATTGTTCTAGTCTAATTCTCAGTTTTACTTCTACAAGCCTTTATTTTTTTGAAAGTCATTTTCTTCATTATTGTACGCTTCTTACATTTACAGAAAACCACATTTGGAAGCAGTCATTCTTCTTTTACTTACTCGAGGCGCAGATCCAAATACAGGATCCGTTCCTTTACCAGCCCTTTTTTACACGGTTAAAACAGGAAATGTCAAATCTGTAGGAAACCTTTTAAAAAGAGGCGCCAACCCAGCCGTTCAGTTGGAAAACGAGGTAAGCTTGTTATTTTCAATATATCTTGTTCATTATTTTTGAAATACTATTTTGATTTTTGTGTTTATTTTGAATTCATTTTTCTCATGTAAATGAGGTAGACGTGAGAAAGGGAAGGAAAAAATAAATAAAAAGATAAAAAATTACAAAGAAAAAAATCAAATCAGACATTAACTCTTTACGCTGAAGTGACGTCCAGCCTTGCTTAGGGTGAAAGAGAGGTTCACCGTAAACAGACGGGAAAAAACTGTCGCGTGATTTTTGGAGGGACGGGGGACGGGAAGGAGAACATTTTTCGTAATTTTATCAGTTCCATTTATTTGCCCTATCCCGTTTCAAATAAAACCCCCGAAAGCATGGGAAGCTTAAAAGTCATCCCACATTAATAGGGAAACAAGTTGGTCATGGTACTACCAGGGTTTGAGCATTGAACCTCTTGTATGATGAGCTGATTTTGTTCTGTTCCGCTGCTTATTCTCCTGATATCACTCTTAATAAAACATATATTTCATGTAAGCAGAATAAGTATTAGCTTACACTTTTAAAGGTTTGTTTGCTCCAGCTTTAGTTATTGTTTTATTAAAATATACCGTAACAGCAATCATATTTTTATCGAACTATTTTTCAGTAGCACTCGACTAGACCAAGCACCCAGAAAGAGAAATACACTCAAGTTTTTTTTTGTTAACGAGAAAAACAGAGATAATGGGAGCGATTACGTTTATGTTATTGGCTGTCTTAAACAATTAAAAGCCAGTTTGGAGTTCTTATTGGATCGAAACCGGAGTGGGTTAAAACTCAATTTGATTGGTCTCTAATGCTTTTAAGTGGAAGCCATACCTTGCTCTACCGAGTGCTTTGAAATGTTTGATCTCGAAAACAACCTCGAAAAACCATTATCTGCTTGCTTATTTCAAAAGTTTTAATCCTTTTTTAATTGTAAGTGTCCTTCGGAATAAGTGCGATTTTCACGGCAAGTGGCTCTTTGCGTGCGAGGGCTACAGACTATTATTACCCTATACTTTGTTTGTAAAGTCGGACTAAGAAGCCATATCGACTTGGGACCTGTAATGAATTAAGACCGATATTAACTGAAGTTACGGCACGGTGCCGGTTTTCGGACGTTACGACATATGTTATTAATAATAGTTTGACTTAAAACTGTTATGCTGGAAACTGAAGCCAAATTCTATATTATGACCAGTGAACCTTTACACTAACATTTAGTTTTACTTCATATCGTTTCAGAAAATAGGGTTAACACCCCTGCATATTGCTGCAGCTTTGCCTTGCCGAGAAGGAATCGAAATTACAAGACTATTGCTCCAAGCAGGTGGAAATCCAAACGCAAGAGATAACTTTTTTGGTAACGATGAAGAAGGACGAACTCCTCTCCACATTGCGTGTTGTCGTGAGGATAATTACAAGGTATTTAGCATATGAAATAAAAGTTAGGTAAATTACATACTATACCCTTGAGATTTCAGCAATAAACCATTTTCTCGTCGCTGCGATTCCTTCTTCTCGATTCTTTTCTGTACATAATTTTTGGTATGTAGATACTTTGAAGAGCCCTTACTTTTGGTAAGCCCTTACTTTTGGTAAGGCCTTTTCAATGTTGGCTGAGCTGGTTGCATTTAGGCTCACTGGGTTCCCTGTAATCTTTGGATTGTTTTACTTTGTATAAATAATATGGGTGTCAGGATTTTTTACCTTTTTTAGCTTCCTCATGACGATATTTATATTTTATTTTCTTGTCATTCATTCCCATTTTATATCTGAAANGATTTTTTACCTTTTTTAGCTTCCTCATGACGATATTTATATTTTATTTTCTTGTCATTCATTCCCATTTTATATCTGAAACAAAGAAAGCTTACATCGAGAACTAGCACTTTGCCTTGTGGGGAGTGAAGCCAGTGAAAATTTTAGGAGACTTTTTGGTGAATGTCATATTGGCTTTAGAATCCACCATTATGCTATGTTATCAGATGTGACCGGGTCTAAGTAAAGTTTGAAAAAATGTAATATTGGAAGATAAATAACAATTAAACAAATAAATTAAAAATAGAACATCGTTATTTAAAAGATGTTTTGAACTTGTATTAAGGAATTATGTTTTTACCCATTATAAAGAAATAGTAATAAATAATATTTACAAAACTTAGAAATAAAACAAAGTGATAATGTAAATTATTAAATCAACAGAATAAATGCAATGGCATGTATAAAACAGAAGAAATAACTTATGAAAAGGAAAGATAAGAAACTAATAATTCTAACCAGCTAAATTCTAATGGTAAAATAGAAAGTAGTTTTCTTAACGAGCACAAACCAAAATTTTCAATGCTTAAATCGAGAAAGTAATATCAAATGAAAAATGAATTTAATAAGTAATATAAAAAAGTAATATTAAAAAGTACAAAATTTCTTTAAAACATAATATAGTTTCATATTGGTAAAAGGCAATACCGGTATTATTATTTTTGATTAAAGATCCCGATATTGGTAAGAATGACAAATTGTGGTCCCAAAAACTCGCGGAGTATTTAGACTTACTCGTAATATGCAATCTGAATAGAACCATTCGTTTATTATTGGTTCACTGCTACGAAGCTTATTGATTTATACAATGTTTACGGGAGATGTTTCTGATGTGTCTTCGGTTTCTTATATATTTTAAATGTCTTCTTGTCTGCCTGTTGACTTTTTATCAGTCGACATTGTATACGTCAGGATCCGCCACAAATGTTATCTAAATACAGTAATTATTATGGTAGGTTTTTTAGAGATTTTTGAAGGGTCAATATTTAATTTTGCTATGAATCTGAAAGGCGTTAAAGCACACTTTAAACTACAGACTTGAAACCTATTGTGTTTTGGGTTACATTTTCCGTTTCCCTTTGTACGGGTCTTTGGTGACTGGTGTTCTATAATAAAATCATGCTGCAACAGGTGAATTTGTATTCCAAGAATACTTCTGAAATTTGTTGGGTTTATTTTTTTTAAAACGTCGTTTTCCCCGGTAACTGGGGCTCACACGGTGCTCTTCATAGGGACATATATTTCGCCTGTGAGGAATACCTTGGCCGACGCCTGACGCCAACCAATGGCTTCTTCTTTTTTAAAGTCCCAGAGTCTTATCATGCACTCAGGGGACCTCTTGGTTACGGTGCAGCTGCACTAACCATCAAGCCACGGCTCCTAATATTTCTGACATCTGTAAACTTACAAAATTACAATAAGGAAGACTGTATTTACCTTTTGCTTGTGTATGGTATCTGAAAAAGTGTATTAACTTGTTCGAGGAGCAACTTAGTAAGGAATTTTTAATTCACGTGGGTAAAGATAGCATGTATTAGCTCACAGTAAAAAAAAATGATAACGACGTCAGAGGTAAATCCAAAACATCTTCCATCTTCAAATTGTCTTATATCCTGTAGTCTTCACCTTGACTCCTTTTAAGCCCATATCTTATGACCGAATTTCACTCCATTGGTGTTTTGTCGTCCTTGGCTTCCTTTACTCCATCGGTACAGGTTTGTTTTTTTCCCTCGGAAATTCTTTTATCTCTCAGCCCAAGATATGCCCTTACTGCATCACCCTTTCTTCTCAAATGTTGTCATAAAACGCATTTTAATTCCGTCTTGATTCCAATTTCCTCATTCACCAGTCTTTCGAAGAATGAAATCCTGAAAATTGCCTTTGTGACCCCTTTCTCCATTCTAATCAGCAGATAATCTTTTTTTCCCCACACTGTACGTCTTCATTCGGCACCTGCCTTCCCATTTTTAATCATATGTTTACCGAGACGATAATTTTTCTCTTCTCTTTATCTCGTTTCTTCCTTTCGATTGGACAAATTATTCCCTTATGAGTAATGTTTGCTACCGTTTCTTGAAGCTGGTTAATCTTGCCTAGCTGGCCCCGTTTATTCACCCCATAGATCAACACTGTGAGCTAGTTCTTTCACCTGCTCGATATGACTTATTTCTGATACTATATTTCACCATTACCATCCCAGTAGCATTTGCTTTCAGATTTTGTGTTTTCATTATCGTATAAACTGCTTTGTTATTTCCCTGCCTAGGTAGTTTTTGTAGCATTCATGAAATCGTTCAACTTAATCTGTTTTACTGCGGCATTTTTTCGTGGTTAGTTTCTTTTGTTCTTTATACCTCTCTGGTTTTTGTTACTTAAAATCTTCTCCTATTAAATGTTGTAAATCCCAGGTCTCAAAGCCGATATGGCCTATTAAGTTACGTTTTTGACAGTACCGTCTTAACTTGGGGAAGGAGGGAAGGAGGGAGAGAGAGAGACAAACAGACAGACAGAAACAGAAGACAAACAGACAAATAGACAGACAGACAGGCAGACAGAATGTTAATGTCAATATAAAATTATATGTTTCAGCTTTTTATTCCAACAAAACGTATTTCTTAGTCAAAAGAAAAAGTTGTAATAAAATACGTATGTTATTTAAGGGCAAGAATTTTAGATTTTTAGAACCTTGAAAAGATTAAATAACATTAGATACCATGCTTAGAGGATAGGTACTTTATGTCAGTTAACACATTGGGATTTTTTGTTTAGGAGTCTCGAGCTGTTATAGAGTTATTGCTTTCGTCAAATGCGGACCCCAACCTTATATGTCACGGACATTCCCCACTTACACTGGCAATTTCAAGTGGAAATGACTTGGTAAGTATTTTACACCAGAATGAAAATATAGATTTAAGTTGGTCTTTCGCTTGTTTTTTTTGTTTAACGGAACCCGTTGTTCAGATTTATATAGAATACAAAGGATTAAATGAATGTTTTTAATTCTCCCTTTTACGACACCTTGCCTCATTTGTTATGAGGTGAAATAGTCAATGGTGGCCCACTACTTTGTTCTATCTTGTGCCAACGCCCTACCAATGTCCAGAAGTGTTAAATCCACAATTCTTTGACGAAGCCTTCTTTAATCTTACAGGTGGTCCCCTGCTTGGGCCGTGATTTCTCTTCTTTTGACTGAAGCTTCACCATCGGTTTTCATTTCGTGTGCCTATAAAAGCGTTATATCCTTGATGTTAAAAGAAAACTTAGCTCTCCCTATCCGCGCCTTGTAGCCATCTATGCACTGACCACATTTTGTTCGGTTTGAGTTTTGTCCATATCAAAACATTTATTTTTCATCTTCATTACATAAAGTTGTGATGCAATGTTGTTGTAGTGTACTTCTTGAAAACAAAATCTTTTTTCTATCATGATTACTACAGCCCTTCAGCTTCCAAGCAACGTTACTTCGTTTATGGAACGCATTTTTGTCTCTCCTGCCACTTCTGCTTTGTGTGAACTGCACCTTGCTTAGAGATTCTTACCACCCCTTGCCAATTTAAGGTCTGCCTGGGTAACAAGGTCTATATACGACTATAGATGGATAAATAAATAGGTAAATAAGATAGATAGATAGATAGATAGATAGATAGATAGATAGATAGATAGATAGATAGATAGATAGATAGATAGATAGATAGATAGATAGATAGATAGTTAGTTAGTTAGATAGATAGATAGTTTTCAAGGAAAATTTTTTTTAGCTTTCGAGAATATGACCCAAGTATTTATTTGAATCTAAACTTAGATCTGTTTGAAATAAGAAGCTGTGTAATTATTTAACGTTAAATGGTCAATTAAAAATTCTCTGATGAAACATAAAAATTTTTACTTCTTACATCACATAAAACTACCTTCATGACTTGCTCATATTTAAGAGTACGGTCAATCACTGATAACTTGAAACATAGAAACATTAGAAATGTGTCATGTAACTAAATTTCATGTTACTGATTATGTTTTTGAACATGTGTCTTTCTTCTATACAGTATTCCATTAGGTTACCTTACAAAAAAGGTAAACCGTCCAAAATATTCACCACTTGGCGAGGCCTAACTGTAACTGTGCACCTTCAAAGCCAGAGGCACCTTTTTCAAAAAACATTAAATAATATTGCATAGTCAAAGAGGGTATTCAGGGGAAAATTTTGAGTTTTTCAAATGTTTCATTACGTCCTGAGCTGATCATTTTGCTCTGAATTATGCTAAAAAAACAAATATTTTTATTCTGAGTAATGTTTCAATGCAAATAGATTCATATATTACTCTATCATTTTCATTTTACTGGTTCAGGT
The DNA here is from genome assembly GCA_003991215.1 of Morbakka virulenta. NCBI lineage: Eukaryota > Metazoa > Cnidaria > Cubozoa > Carybdeida > Carukiidae > Morbakka > Morbakka virulenta. The sequence goes on from RDPX01000146.1 coordinate 995,157, forward strand.
AATAGATACTTTACTTAGGTTTTAACTTAGTGCTATAAAGTCATCGAGCATCAAAATTTGAGACACGAGGACATATATTTGCTTTTTTCTTTTAGTTCGGTTTTTTACCCTATTGATTACCAAAAAAATGGGCATTTGAATAACTCTTTTTAGATTTTTTGTAAAGACCTCTAACGATTCTTCACCCATAACGCAAATGAAATTATTTTTTGTTCTTGCTATCCGAAACAGTTGCTTAAAATTTGGATTTTTGAAACAAATACTCAAAAACCCAGACTTATTGAAAGATATCCAATGTTTGGAAGGTTTTTTTAAATAATAAGTTACGTACACTAGTTTTTTTACAATACGATTTTTACATTGTGAAGAGCTTGAATTCCAAAGACACACTTGGGATAAGTTGGTACAATACGTCTCAGATGACAAAAGAAATTAATTTTTCCGAAATTTTCCCAAATTCTCAAATAAATAATGACAATCTGAGGAAAAGTTCAGAAAAATTTGAAGACCATTGGGACAGACCCCTGTTGGATTTGGATTGAATGACCCTGAACAGTTCTAATTACAGTATAATTGGGCATTACAGTAAGGTGAAGAAAAGGAACCATCGTTTTAAAACTGTTAACAGCCTTAAAGACTGACTCGACAACATCGTTTGAGGTTTGAATTTACTGTTTTAAATTTAATTTACTGCTCACTAGTTGCTGACAGCACAACTACCATTTTATGTAGCTAATGTGAATTTGTATTTGTGTTTAGGGGTTGGGCGAGGTTAGTGCTTAAAAATTATCTTGGCCAGCAGGTTACTGGTAGTAATTAGTAACCCTAAGAACAGATTAGTGCCTTGTGACCAGACAGATATAAAGATGATGCTTGTATTTCTAAACCTAGCCAAGACACGAGGATAAAAACTGTTCACATTTTCAAGTTTATGAAATTAGTAGCTGCTTGAAAATTGCTGTTACTGGAGTTTGAGAAAAGCCCCCTTTTGACAAGTTTTTCAAAGATTAAAAGCTTCCAAATAATTAACGAAAATGTTCTGACCCTATCAACTGAAATGTATTGTAAGAAGGTATTTGCTTATAGCTTCACATACTGGGTGTATACCCAGTATCATAACATTTTATTTACAATAAATAGTCTAAATGTTTCACTTGTTTAAACTGAATATATTTTTTAATCCTTTATATTATTGTTGTTGTGAATTTCTATTTACAATAAATGGTCAGTTGAGCTTTATTTACTTTTTCGTATCACAGGCAATTGATACTTTGTTGCGCTACAAAGCCAATCCCAGTTTGTTATTACCACCTGGTGTGGGATCAGCACTCTGTGTAGCGGCATCGTTCTGTGGAGAACGACGAAGAAAAGCGAGTGACAGACTAAAGTTGGTATGTAGCACTTTAGGTTAAATGGTTTTTTTTTGCAGATATTTGGTCCATTTAGCCAGCATTGAATCTTCTGTGTTAGATAAAATTGGGTAGGAGATTAAACAAATGCACCCTTACTTCGTAATTAAAAAAACAATGCTGTGTAAAGTCAGATAAATTTTCGGATGAATCGTTTTTGTGTTTAATGCCATTGTAGAAGCTAGTACTCACTGTGGCCTTTCTGTATGTACAAATGCGTAAGCAAACATTTCAGGGTTTTTTTTGAAAACGTTTAAAGCCAATGAAACTACGTTTTTCTCAATTAGATGACAATGTACAATCTAAAATGCTCTCATTAAGCTTCAAGGCTAGCTCTAAGTAAACACAGTGATTAGTATCGATTTTGCTTTCCTTGTAGTGACTGGATCCAGTTATTCAGTCGCTACCATTGCAAAAAGTTAACACTGCCAACAGGATACTTGATTACGATAAAGAGCATTCAAATGCATTAGTTATAGCGTCTGAATCTGTGATTAAAACAAAGCTTTTAGAATGTACTGTACCCATCCGGCTACTTCATTTGTAAAATGCCATAATGGGTACGCTGTGAGACCAGGTGTGCGAAGGAGTCAGTGTGAATTGTTTCTTCCTCAGCTTTAGGCAACTTAACGCTATTCCATCAGAGGTTGCATAAATGCTTTTTTTTGACTTAGTCCTTTCATAAATACTTTTTTTACTTAGTCCTTTCATAAATACTTTTTTTACTTAGTCCTTTTATAAATACTGTTTTTACTTAGTCCTTTCATAAATACTTTTTTTACTTAGTCCTTTCATAAATACCTTTTTGCACTTAGTCCTTTCATAAATACTTTTTTACTTAGTCCTTTCATAAATACTTTTTTTCACTTATTCCTTTCATAAATACTTTTTTGCACTTAGTCCTTTCATAAATACTTTTTTTACTTAATCCTTTCATAAATACTTTTTTTCACTTAGTCCTTTCATAAATATTGATATGTATGCCGAAGCAGTACACAAAATTTGTATAAATCTATGCCAGAAAAATTTCGTGCAGAAATTGCTAACTTGGTCGACTTTTCAAATATATTTTTGGTTCATGCGTATTAAAAGCTTGAAGCAACTTCAAAAACAGGGTTTCCCTAACTACCAGGTAATTACTTATTTGTCGACAGGCTCAGAGACTGAGGAATACAGAGTGGACAGACCACAATTTTTTTCGGGCTTCAATATTATGGTTGTCCGCAAAATTAACTGCAAATCATAGTAAAATTAGAAAGTTCAGAGGTTCCTTGGTAAATTATATTTTTATTCTTTTTACCTTGATTAGATTGACAAATTAGTTAAAGCAGGAGCTGATCTTCTGGCACCAGTTTTATATACAGAAAAATTAGGAACAGGAACAGTTGTTGATTATGCATATCATGTTTTTGCCCAGGTTAGTAATAATTAGCAAAGTAATTGTATTCAGCAATTAACATCACGTTTTTCGTTTGTAATTGGTTGTATCACATCTACAAACATAAAGTAGTAGTTTATCAGATTATTAATGATTTGATAATTGTATATGGCACAGTATTGGAACCTTTGCCTGTAAAACAGTGTGAAGTTGGAGTAAAGTTGGAATGAAACCAGAAAAATATAATTTGTCAATTGTCACTGATCTCTCGGATTCATATTTGACTGGAGTAAATTCATACTGAATGAAGAGCTTGGTCGCGAAAGTTTCATAAATATTGATAACGCATGTCGCGTAAATCAGGCTTTTTTGTTCGAACGTGTTTAACGAATACATATATCGCATATTGACTGGATTTTACTTCTATTGTATTAAAGTTTGTAAATTTCCTTCTTCGCCGTTTACTAAAAGTATCGTCTATTAATACCTCTTATTTTGTTGACCCCATTTTCCTGTACTGCCATGCTCAACAACACCAACAATAAAAGCCTTAAGTACTGACATTTGCATGCCAGTGTAAAGGCCTCAAAACTGTATTCAATAGAAAAAAACCCTAAATATCAGATACCGATAGAAACACGACCACAATCACATAATGATTAAAGTAGCTACATGTAGGTATCTATATTTCAATGAAGGTCATGAGATACAATATTCTACAGAAAGAAAAATAGGAGAACGTAGAGGCAGACTGCAAGTGACAAAAAGAGAGCTGAATGAAGAGGGTGAAATGAAAGGTAGTTACACTTTGATAATACCTCTAGTTTTATGTAACCTTAGGATTGTCAACTGGAAGGAAATGAAGTAAAAAAATTATACACCGAAAGAGACCATTTACAACGAAACCAAACCATTTTCATTACATTAAGTTGGGAGTTGCAACTTGATGTTCTGTATGTGAAGCCCATCAGCCAAACAGGATAAAAAAATTGAGATAACTGAGTAGTAATAGTAATTTTTGAAACATATATTTTCTTATTATTTCAAAAATATCCAATTTTTTATAGGCGTTATTTTTCCTGTAACCACTTCGATCTGAGACAGAAAAATACGGAGAAAGACGCTTTGTAGTTTAGATTAGACAAAGAGTAGCAAATCTGAAGAACTTAATTCCTTGTTTCATCTGTTGAAAATATAATACGAGCTTCGTATGGATCTTTCTACGCATTTGCATAGTAGGCGTTTTGATAATAATAGTAAAAATAATAATCATCATCATTATCATCATCACCATCAAAATAATAATAATCTTCATCATCATGGTAATAGTAATATTATTATTGTTAATGATAATGATAATGATCACGATAATGATAACGATAACGATAATGATAATGATAATGAAATGATAATGATTGGTGTAGTACTATTAATTTTCTGGACACAGATTCAATGGAAAAATTATCACAGTAAAGAGCATTCTTCGTTTTAAATGTTAGCTTTAACTCAGTCTGTTGGTAATGCCTGATGTTGTGCAGGAGTTAACATTGCTACATAATAAGATGAACATTTTTCTTCCGGGATTTTCTCTTTTCACTCTTGCACTTTAGTTTCCATGGTTTCTTTCTCGAAGGCCTTTTGTCTTTCTTTTCAAATAAGATGTCTTCCTTCTTAACTTCCTGTAACATTTTTATGTGGATTTGTCTCTGCACTTACACAGAAATTAACCCATTCCCGCCATTAATTCTCTTACAGTCGAGAGACATTTGCTCTAGGGTGTAAAAAATCATTTCAGCTCAATATTTTTCTTGATTTCCTATCTCAAATTCTAGTCATTCCTGGCCCAACCTACAGTCCCTGCCCTGCTTTTTATAACAATCCCAGCATATAATTCAGACTCAATTTCTGTACTCCCCTTAAATATTCGCTGTGTATCTTATTCTTTACTACTCTTTTTTTCAAGTTCGTTGCCTTGCAACGTTCATAGATACTTGTGTTCTTGTTTTATTAATACCAGCCGTCCTTCCTCTCTGCATAAGCATTGTTTTGTACTTTTCCAATCCAAATTATATCCTAATGTCATTGGACCTTACACATACTGCACAGACGTAGGATTGCAATTATTCCTCGGTTGGCCGTGAAGGCTTCATTAAGGAATCTCCTAAATTGGTACTTTTTTGCAATTTTCCAATATATCTTCTTTTGATATGAATTTTTCCCCAGTTTTGTATGCTGTTTTCCAGCATTTTCCGTGGTATTTAAACTCGAACCAAACAAATTGTTCTTTTAATCACAAATTGGGGACCATTTCATTGACCTTTCTATATTCACTAAAACCTATAGCAAGGCTTTACTTCGTCTGGTTAAAATTTCTTAAGGTGGCTTTCTCTATTAATAGTCACATCAAGAAATAATTTATTTTTTCAATTTTCGATCAGTTCGATTTTTTTGTTACAAGATGTTTTGCTTTCTTTTTATACGTTTACATGGAATGTCATTTTGTATTCTTTTATGTAAAGGCAAAAAGTTATTATTTTGGATATGTGTATTAAATATCATAAATAAGTGTGTTAATATGAATAAGAATATTATAATAACATTTTAAATCAAAGGATCGACGTATTGCACACACCCCGTATCATGCTCTCAATGCCGCGGAGAGAGAATGTCACAATAGCAGGAAAGAAATGCTTGAGCATTTAGGCGAGTTGCTGCGGACCGCTGCTCTGAGACGAGAAAATGAAATAATACAGACAGAGGTGGAACAAATTCTAGAGTCCAGTAAGTAATACATTACTACTTTGTATGTTTATTCAAAGAGAAGTTCCGAGCGCTAGCAAGGAATTGTGCCCCAATAGGTATCTCCTCTAATACTCTATAATTGTTGAACTCACTTCTGGTGATTGCTTTTTTTCCAACTCGCAATCTTATTTGCTTTTTTTCCAACGCGCAATCTTATTTGCTTCAAATGTAATGTCAATAGGTTTCTTTTGCATTCTTTTACTCCTCAGTCGCACACACAGAGACAGACACAGCGACACACACACATACAAACACACACACACATTCTCTCCCTCTCTCGCTATCTCCCTCTCTCCCTCTCTCCCTCTCTCCCCCTCTCTCTCTCTCTCTCTCTCTCTCTCTCTCTCTCTCTCTCTTTCTCTCCCTCTCTCTCTTTCCCCTCCCCCTC
>RDPX01000146.1:1007567-1045912 GCA_003991215.1 Morbakka virulenta
CTACTACTACTACTACCATTACTACTGTTGTTATCATTTCCAAACGAACGCTAACACACAAGCTTACAGCTAAGGGAAAACAGAGTAAATGCGATGTTACTTGAAGGAAAACAGATTAGGCATGCATTAAATCATACAGTTTTTTCAGGAGTGAAATTAAGTTAGTGGTAAGTAATTTAAAAAAACCCCCATATAACGTTGAAGAAATAAATAATACTTATTAAGCTAAGAACTCTAATAATCAAGTTTGTGATGGAACTAATTCAGTATTAGTGAGAATGCTCTACGATTGATCCATTTTGAATACCTTTTTACATCTTCATGTTAGTCATTATATTCCAAAGTGAAGAATTTTCTTATCTCATTATAAGCTTGTCTGTTTTTGTCTGTCTAGGTCCTTCCATGTGCTTTTTTCTTCATTCTTGTGGTTTTCTTACTTTCTACCTGATTTTACCCCATAACTTTATAAGAGCAGTTACCTTTTTCCTTTATTAATCCATTCTGATTGAACTACCATTATCCCAGTTAGTACGTCAGTGGTGACTTTGCCTAGAAGAAAGACCTGGTGTTACTATTTATCTTGCGTATATTTTTGTAAAACATATAGCGGATAGCACCCCCTGTATCTATTAAAAAGTTTTGTCTGCCACAGACATAGGAAAGTCGAAAGCATTGCAATTAGATACAATTGACCTTCTAACTCAAAGGAAATGATTAAAATCACCTGAGATGGGAGGTGGTGTGTATAAAGTGGTTCAGGTGAAAACGTTCCGATGCCACTTTTATGTATCTGCTACTTTACCAAGTGTTGATGATTTCCTTTTATTATGCCTTTTTTTGTAAATAAAGGAACTCGAAGTTCTTTGTCAAAACATTGCCACTTTGTTTTGACCAGGATGTATTGGATACAGGACAGTCCAGTTTTAGTCCAGTGTGAGACTAACATCCAAACCGATTCTTGATCGAGAGAATGTTGGTTTATTCTGGGTCTTTAGGAATTGGCTGATTATTCTGGATTTCAATTACTGATTGTTCTCAGCAATGAACATGTTGTTAAGTGGAGGTTCTCTGAAATGGAAAACACTTTGGAGTGGTTTTGAAGGAGGGACAGGCGCGTATTATCGAGCACTCTATAAAAGAAGTACCAGTTAGTACATGTTTGACTCAATTTATATCATTGTCATCATCTTAAGTCTCACTCCCACTGCAGACAGGCCGCCTCTACGTCTTTCTTCAGGCTTGGTGATCCTGAGCCCCTTGTACCCACCTACTGCCTCGTGTCCTCTCGCACCCCTCTCCACCTAAATTTTGACCTCTAATTTTTTCCACTTCATTCTCTGGCTGTTCACTACATAGTTCTTTTTGCCCCCTGTGTCCACTTTTTGTCCACTTTGTATCCACTTTGTGCTCTCTTTGTGGTCTTCATTCTGGCGAGGTACCATACCCACATTCCGCTCTTGCACTTTTCTCTTGCAATGATGTCCATCACTTTCCCCTATTTCTGATATCTCATCGTATTTACATTACACACTGTTTGGTAAACAACCTTGTTTTAATCCAATAACGATTTATCATTTCCCTTTTTAGAATCTGCGTCTCGATCTTCGAAGTCTCCTTACACTGAGTTACCACCAATATCGAAGCGAAAACATAACAAAAGTCACCGTGTGAACAATTATACCAATTCCGCCAAATATTGTATTTGCGATCTGAAAAAACCCAAGTGTTAAAATATGGACTGTTATCTTGAATCTACTGACACTGAAAAGCAAATCAGATAATATATATTGTACAGTTAGTGAATATTTTCTATTACTACATGTGGACATTGATTTTTTTTATGTATGTACCTTATTTACCAGACACAGTTACCACAGTGAGTGGCTGCTATCATTCTATAAGTAAGATACAAATGGACCAAGTACAAGCTTGCCCTTGTGCCAGTTATCTCTTTTTGAAATACGGTGAAGCTCCTTTTGAGGATGGCTTCATGAGTGGAAGTACATGTCCAAGACATTATTATTTTTTGTAAATACAATATTGTTTATAATAGTGATCTTTTCTGTAATATTTTTGTAAGACCTTTCGTATGAAAACAAATAAAAAAGTAAGTATGACCCAGTAGCTTTAGTATCTCTGCAAGATCAGCCTTACTTGCTGTTTCCCTACAATACATCCTTAATCATTTGCCCAAAATGAACTTAAAGAAAAGTTGTTGGCTCGTTTGTGGGGAGAGGGTGAGGGGAGACGAGTGTTAATACGAAACTCGACTGTTGTTACTTAGGGTCAGCCCTGAATAATGCAAGTGCTGCTTTAACATTTGAGACAAGTATGAAGGCAAAACTACAGATAGCAGTTATCTGTGGGGGTTTTCTTGTGCAACTTTTACTAATGGTACGTTACATAACTTCCAAGTTACATTTTCTGCTATGATATTTTCGATCGTTTGACGTTAGAAATCCGTACCTCTATTAAGGGCAGCAAGTCTGAAGCCACTTGGGGCTAAAGTTTCTGAACTCATAGTATTTTGTTACCTTGAAATACTTTCAACTGGTAAGTTTCAAGGCACATCACTGGGACAAAATCTTCAACAAAGGTACAGTTCCTTTTCAGGATTTACTCAAGTGTAATGCGCATCTGTTTTCGTTCAACTACCTCATTTAAGACTAGTATTACTTTATTTGCGTACAATTTTTTCTCTCTTACACAATGGAATTTTAGGTTTAATTCTTAAATTTCTATGACCCTTTAAATATTAGTGAACTATCAGCTACAGCTCTTCTGAGACATGCAAAAGATAAATTATCAAATCACTTGACAATTACAAATTTTCTTCCAGTGACCCAGACATGCAATTTCCCGTCAGCTCGTCAACCAGCTGAGGTTTGTGTCCTTCTAAATAAAACAGATGAAGACCTCGCGTACTTAGCTTGGGCTACAATTGGCAACTCAGATTTACCAGGCATCAATGCAATTATGACTGAGGACGAAGTCATTTGGGTGAATAAATAACAGAACAAGGTGTAATCGATACTTCTGTGATAGAACACATTTTTCTTCTTAGTACATAATCACGTGAATTTTTTTGTGTGCTCATTGCCCTGTCGAAAAATTAAATATACAGAAAATACTTCTTCCTCAGAAAAAGCGCTGGTTTTATGGGCGACTTCTGTTCGAAAAAATTAGTTGTGCTGTTCAAACTTTCGTTGGTGAAAACCCTTTAGGAGCCCACCATTCGCTTACCACTCTCGTCCTAAAGCCGTTAAAAGGTATGCTCCGCAATGGAATAGTAAACAGAATGCAGCCATTGCGCTATCCCACCCTGCAACTCACTTGAGAAGCATTCCCATTCCACTGTCAATAGTCTAAAGTCCATTAAGAAAAACGAGTTGTTGATCATGTTACCTTGCTCCCAAACCAGCTGTCGCCAGAGATTTCTAAAGAGATTGCAAGATTCTTTTGTAACAAACACATTACATAAATTTAGTAGTTTTTCACTGAAATAGTCTGACGGGCAGGTAACAGAGACAATTTTTTTCTTTCACTGCCTGTTTCATTTGAATTAGTTCTAGTTTCTTTACAGTTCTCAACCGCTCCTGGTATTTGTCATCAAGGATCTTTTATCCACTGAAAAACATCGTAAAAATAACAAACAGTTCCCCGTAAGGTCATAAGCCCCACCTTCAAAACTTCCGGTTACGTCGAGGAGTATTCGTCCGTGGTTGAAATTTGTTGCACCATCACTCTTGCCACTGGTCTCCAAAAGAACTCATTAATACCATGAAATTTGTCCGTGGTTTTTGCAAGCTTGGGAGTTTCTGCATTGAATAATAAGCTAAGCGTGACAAAGATGTCCAATTCGTGCACACAAAATCGTTATCGAAATTAACATGCTACGGCATTCGAAATATTGAACTGGACTGGTTTTCAGACTACCTTTTTACCGTACACAACGAGTCTTCTATGGTGAGATTTCTAAATCTAAACCTGTCACATGTGGAGTACCGCAAGGATCCTTATTGGGTCCTTTACTATTTGTTCTTATCTCAATGAAGTTGGTGATCATATCAACGAATGTGAACTAATTCACTATGCAGACGACACAGTACTCTACACGTCTGGTAAATCTCTTGAGGAAATTGAAAACAAATTATCTCCTGATTTCAGTTGTTTGTCCAAATGGTGCACAAATAGTGAATTATTACTGAATCTGAAGAAAAACAAAACTGAAGCAATGTTGTTTGGAACAACACAGAGATTAAATAAGCTTCCTAGAGAAATCTCCATTAAATGTCATATCGGTAAATTATGTGTAACTACATCATACAAGTATCTAGGAATATCACTAGACAGTACCCTAAACCTTAATAATCACTTCACCAACTGTTACAAAAAGGCGACAAATCGACTGAACTACCTTCGTAAGATCCGTCAAAAGATGGATACTGTAACTGCGGCCACCATTTACAATGCTATGATCATTCCTACGTTTACTTATGTAATCTCGTGCAACTAAAGAATACGGCGACCAGATTAATAAGTTCAAGTCTTCTGATCGTCGGGCAAGAGATATCACAAGACCTAAAAGGGAAACTAAATTGCAGACCATTTTGGGGTCCCGAAAGAAAGCAGCCTGCAAATTTGTCCGAAATTGTCTAGAAGAGAATGTATGTGAAAACTTTCAGGGTTACTTTACAAAAATTAATCACAACATCAACAAACGGAATAAAAACAACATGATCAGGCTACCATCTTTTAGAACAGAATATGGAAAACGATCATCTAAGTTTATGGCAGCTAAGATTAATAACGAACTGCCATTGAGTATTCGTGAACTACCTCATAAGGAATTTTTAGCAAGCAATCAACGGTTTCGTATTTAGTTTTTCAGAATCTTGCAATTTTTTATATCTGCTTTTCCTAAGGAATTTAATTTTAATTTTTCACCCTTTCCATTCTATTTAGTTTATACTTTTACCCTTTTACCTGTTTTTACCTTTTTCGTTTGACCTATCATTTTTTGACTGACTTTGCTTACAGATTTTATTCTTACACATTTTATCTTTTACCGGTTTTATCTTTGTCGTTTTGGACTTTTACCCCTTTCTTTTTTTACACAGGACACATACGGAAAACAGCATTTTATATTGTTGATATGTTTTATCCTGTATATATATTAGTAAGTAAATAAATAAATAAATAAATAAAACGCAATTCCCTGAAATAATTGAAACCCACTTAATTGTTTAATTCACCTTTCCTCATTCACTTAAAATGTATTTTAAGTGTCTTCTTCAAAGACTATTTACAGTTAGAGCTTACTAAACAGTCTTCCTTAGAAGGACTACTGGCATAACCGCAATTCTGATTGATGCCAATTGTATGAAATGGATAATTGGTTCCAAAACGGTCGAATTCCACAGTCCAAAAATACAATTTTTGCTGCATTTTAACTCCTTTGCATACCCGAATAAACAGATATTTTTGTCAAAGTAGGCTTATAGTTTATCGTACTCACAACTCAAAAGTTTCAGTCCATTGACTAAAGTTAAGGTATGGAGCCAAACAAAATAAATTTTCTTTTAAATTGAATGAAATTTTTTGGAAGTGAAACTTTTCCTTTGCTATCTTTTTAAGTGGCCATATTTTCAAAATTAGTACATTGCTGTCAGTTTCAATGATGCTCGTGAGAGTTGAAATATGTGCTTGCAAAGAGCAAGCTTTTTCTATGTGCACTTTTATTTGGGGTAACTTGAGAAAAACACAAATTGTGCCTTAATTTCAATACTATTCTTATACTATTCCGACCTACGATGCCTGGGCTCTATAGTTAGGAGTTGACGAGTGGGCCACGATGTATTGCAGTGCAAGGACATCTGGACATTTCCGTACATTTAAAGGCAAATACATTTTTAAATTAACATAAAGAGAGCTTTGCTTTTTAATACCTGATCTTCTGTAGCAAAAAGATACCACAGCATGTACCCTTTCCTACAGCCCATTGTTTTGTTTACTTTTAGGGCAAGCAAGATGACAGAAATAGAAAAAGTCCTATCTTACGTCATGTGGCAACAAACAACTATATAACAGCTACTACACGCATAAACTGTTTCTTAAAATCAGTGGCAAGCCCCAATGAAAACAATTGTAGGCACATTACATCCACTAAATAACTTCCCAATCAGTTAGTACCAGCATCTTATAAAAGCGGCCCCTTATTTACGTCATTAGTGTTAATTCGATAATCAATTAAATAGCGACTGTATAAATTACGTCGTGCATATTATATCGCTTACCAAATCGTTAAAAGCGCATTTGAATACAGATAGCACTACTATTCAGCGCATCGATACTTGTCACAATCAAGAAAAATACTAATCCAAAAGAAGACACCACCAAAGAACAATTTAACATAAATATTAACAAAAGCGTAATGTACAAAATTCGTATGTAAATCTAAAATTAATTTTGGTAAAACTACAGAAACTAAAAGCACAAGAGCTACTATAGTTTCAAAAAGTACAATACATTCGGCCTTTTTTTCTGTCGTACGAACAATGGGCTAACGGGTGGCAACTCACTTGGTGCTTGGTAGTCTTCACCCAAAATTCAGAAATGTTTGGACGTACGTTCTTACTGGAGGCCACGTGAATTTCTGCTGCAGTCTGGTATGCGAACGCCTCTGAAACATAAAGTCGGCATACAAACGGCAAACCAAAATCAACAGAATGTATGATTCTTTAAAACGCATATTTGAAAAATTACAAAATCTCGCACGACTTCTTTGGGGATGTATCCTGGTAACATACCCGTGCATTGGTATCAAGTACTTCTGAATACGAACTAATTTTTTCTTGCCGAAAATCTGTAAAGCTATAAATGGGAACCACAACAATGTGCCTTAGAAGAGTATGCCTGAATAATGTTGATAACCTTCCCTCTTATAAAAACATCTCCCTTTTAGGTTTGAAAAATAAAACGTCCTGGGCTTTCAACTTAGTAATTCGGCTTGGGTGATAAAAATACTACCAATTACTTCTTGTACTAGTCGTTATTCTTTAAAAATGTAATGTCATTTTTCATAAATGCCGGCATTATTTGGCTTGCGTAACTACAGACCCATCGTTCAATTTTTGATAGTAACAAGTAAAATAAAAACCCTTACAGAAGAATTTTTTCCTATAGGCTTTTAACACACTATCAAACCTGTACACTTCTAGCGAAGACAAATAAAAAAGTAATTCTTAATGAAAGCAAAATCAAAGCTACAATAACCGCACCCCGACTTAAAACAATACATACACAGAGTAATGTTGACATGCGGTGGATTACACTACCCAGATAAAACGATTTGTACATAACTGTCATACCAAGACAGTAATTGTATTCTACGAATCAGTTTGCACATCTTATTACCATAACAAAAGGCGTGGTTACGTAATCCAAAGGTTTTTGTTTTTGTTGGTCATCCTTAGAATATATAAAGCTTATGATAGTACGACCAATGCAACGTGCAACGCATTATAAATACTGCTCAAACTTAGTGCAGACAAAAAGCCAACAAGCCCAAGGCTTCTGTAATCTCAGAATGCAGCAAATCAATTTTTTTTTCTGATATAATTAATATCATAACAAAGCTGCCAAGAATGCCTTAGTTTGTGTAACAGAAGCATTGAGTTGTAATCAAAATATTACTAACTGTAGAAAATAAGTGGGTTTTCATTTTGCCGTTTGCCAATCAATTTTGCTTTTATGTACACGGCAGTATCAATGTGACTCTATAATTTTACTCCTTTGCTTTAAACACCACCACCTTCATATATATATAAACAGTCGGAATAGGTAACTTTGATGTTTCATGTATTCAAGAAATATTGCCTACAAAACTTTAAACCAGCTACTGGTAAGTTTCAGCATACCCCTTCCTTGTCGGGATTTTTTCTCGAAGCCAAAAATTTAAAGTTCGCTACAGCTATAAAAATTAACCAAATCAAAGGAACAGCATGATGCACTAACCTGACCCATGTGAATTAATCAATTTTTAATAGCCATAATGAAAACAAAAGCAAAAAATGCATACACAAGAATTGTTTGTGTGATTACATTACGTCGCATTGTGTCGTACTGAACAAGCGATTGAAAGCAAGAACATATACCCTTCAGTTTGGTATACGTCAAACTGGGCGAAAAAACCCCCTTCCCTCCACAAAAAATAAGCCGCATCAACCAAACTATTTCTATCCTACTCCCCACATCCCCACCCGTTTCCCTTTCTGAATGGTTCTAAATGGGTAATATAAGTGACTATATTTGCCTTTGACGCAAGCAGTTTATTTGCTTGTCATAATGTTTGGTAACTCTTGGTTTGAAATATCACTAATGGCAACTTTAAAGTTGGCCAGGCAAAAGTTTCCGAAGAATGCGATTCAAAACGTGGAATTATGTACGGATTACTAATCTTTGTTCATACTATTCAAACCCAAAAAGTCCCAAGTTTTAAGGTAGATATACAAATTTCTAGAGTAAATGAGTAAAGTAGTCAGATCAAGAAAAGTTTAACTCAAGATACTTTGATTACTTAGAGAGGCTCAAAGCGGGAGGTGTTAAGATCAAGAACGAATATGAATTTTAAAATGACCCATGTACATTGGTTGCCAAAGTGGAAATCATCCAATAACTCGTTTTACTAAGGTACATTTTCTACGAGTCCGTGAAAAAACTATACCTCTTGTGCTATTAATACTCCATGAATGTAAATCAACCACACACAGCATTACAGAAAACAAACAAAGAAATATTGTAACTAAAATGTACCACATTATTTCACTTTGTTATTCTAAAGTAGTCGTTTGATTGCTTTACTCCTTAAACATCTTTCAAAAGAACAAACGAAGTCATTTTGAAACATAGAAGATATATCGCACTAGTACTGATTTGTATTCATCCTAGATCCACACCTCCCCTGTCTTTGCTGAGAAAACCTGTCCGTCTATTGCTACTATCATTTAGATATGTCTGTCAAAGGTCACCCTTTCTATTTTACTCTGTTAAATACCAACGTAAGTAGACATCGAATAAATAATCTGATTTAACTGCGCGTCCTTGCTATTATAGAAAATATCAGAGCCTCTTAGCTGTAGCTGGTGGCGTCATCATACACCAATTCTTTACGATTAAACGAACACATTATGTACCTCCTTTCCGTAAATTGCTACAAGACAAAAACTAATTCGCAGATTCATATTTCTATGTTGCGAGTTAATCAGGAACTGACAATCAATGAACCTTTTATTCTTTTCGTCTAACAATATGCCTAGGTGTTAAGAGAGTTTACAACTTCAATTCACAGGAGTGGGCTTCAAAACGTAAGAAATGGCAAAACATGTTCTGTATCAGCAATGGCTGGTGTCTTTGAGGTATGGATGAGTAAACATGAAAGAGACATGAAAATGTTAAATAAACTAGAAAGTCATGAAATAAGGGTGGCTTGCTGATAAAACAAGTCAACAATAGGAATCCGGGCTTTAACTAATTAAATCGCATACTTAAAATTAGCCCAACAAGTTCTTAATTTTAATTTCAGGCTTGGAGTTGACTAACTGTACATCATTTTAATATCTAAGATTCTCCCAAATTTGGCACGGTTACCAAATTTTCATCCTCGTCAACTGAAAAAGAAACTTTTGTTTCAAAAGAAGCCAGAATGTCAACTAGCTCATTTGCTTGTGTTTCCATCATAACCGCCGACCATCATCATATTTTGGTTTTCAAACCTCCAGTTACCACAATCGGCCTGCACTGCTTTGCAATAACATCCGCAGCTATGCACTAGGGTCACCATATCAAACAAAGTTCTTGAACGTCTTACTAAGCGTCATAAAGTAGACCTGACTTCCCGATCCAGATGTTGACGCAAAGAAAACCTACGAAAGCATATAGCAATATATCAATACGGTATTATCAAAACACACATTAAGAAAACTAAGTTCAAGCACGTTATTATAAAAAAACTGAAGTTTCTTGGACTCCAATTCCCTTGTGTAAATTCCCATACATGCTAAACTATTTATCATTTATTTACATCATTTCTGGATGCTTAAGCTGGCGGAACTCTGTGTCAGCAGCAATAGTAGTAGTGGGTGGTGGTTGTGGTAGCAATAATGGTAATGACTGTGGAAGTAGCAGCAGTAGTAGTAGTGGCTGTGATAGTGGTAGTGGTGGTAGTAATAGAAGAATTGGTTTTTGTTACAGAAGCAGTGGTGTTGGTGGTGTTAGAGATGCTGGTGGTAGTAGTAGTAGTAGTGGTAGTAGTAGTGGTGCGGGTGGTGGTGATCGTCGTCGTAGTAGTAGTACTATTGTAGTAGTTGTTGTAGTAGTAGCAGCAGCAGCAGTAGAAGTAGTAGTAGTAGTAGTAGTAGTAGTAGTAGTAGTAGTAGTAGTAGTAATAGCAGTAGGAGGAGCAGCAGCAGTAGGTGGAGGTCCAATAACAAGCTGGTCTTAAATTATGTATAACGTCCACACAAACCATGTTCCTTGATCTGATATGCTTCACAGCACTAACCTCGGGGATTATGATAACATTAATAATAATTACAATTCAATTATATCTATCATATTTTCAAATATCATCGGAATCACAATTTTCCAATTTTTCAATATATACTACATCTCTCTTTTACCTGTACCTTGAAACGAACAAAATTCATGAACATGACCTTAGGAAGGGTAATGTTAACTGAAAACACAAAAATCATATCATGCAGGCATCTCCCTTTAATGAATGCAAAACTCCTTGTTTACATTTCAAGGTGGTGTAAGGTAACATTGCTGACTTGAAGGCAGTTACTTTATAACTATAAAAGTTTTTATTGTTCCAGGCCAAAAGATAATTGACGATAATTGAAGATAATTGACCAGTACCCAAAAAGGGTACGGGTCAATTATCATAATCTATTGGTAAGAATAAGTCATCGTGTAAGAAATATTCTAAACGGTCTTCATTAAATACTGAGTTTAATTATTAATAACAGAAAAACAATTATAATAATGAAATATTGAACCATGACCATAACATGCATGCTAAAAATATTTAAAATGTGACAAAATGAATGTTAGAAGCAATTCCTTGTGATGCGACCTATTACCTTCTCATTTCTTTCACAAAGAAATCGAAATTGCTGTGCTCGCTTGTGCATAAACACGCCATCCAGCAACCCTGTCTCCAGGCTCCTTACTTCAATGGCCTTTTCTCCCCAGCCCATAATCTGTCCACTACCAATATGAGCTGGTTGAAAATTAAAAGAAAACGCTTAATTAAAAAGGATGAAAACCATAAAATTTGCACATTTAAAAAATATATTTGCGAGCTTTGATATTACTAATTACATCTCCAACTGGTAGATGAAAAAACGTTTAAGACATACTACCATCGCAGGGGGTTCATCACACCTGCAACAGGCAGTAAGTTTTTGTAAAAACTGTCCTTGTGAAATAACTAGTTATTGAATAACATTTCATAGGGATTTAAAAATGCATCAAAACCATTTATAGAAATATAATGATTACGAGTCTGTGAAGCAACAATATGACTTAAATTAGATAGAAAAACAGAAAGATAATCTTTATATCTAGAAAAGAGCGAGCGAGAGAGATTGGAGCGAGAGAGGTTGGAGGGTGAGAGAGGGGAGAGAGAGAGAGTGAGTGTGTGTGTGTTAAAGTGAATGTGAATTTATGTGTTAAATAAAATTACTTACCAACTGAATAAGGTGGTTCTCCCCAGCGGATTGTCGCGTCTTTTACCTTTCTTCCCCAAGTACTAAAATACGCACCTTCATCTGAATTCAAAATAAATAATAAATACGTCATTACAACCGTGTGACAAGTGTAGTGAGTGTAGTGGCATTACCCACTAATAACTACAACAAACAATCTGTGGCAAATAGACGATCTGACCCTGAAAATTACCGACCCAGCACCAAAGAAATTTTATATTATTTTGTATTTCTATTCCATTAAGTCTCGAGGAAGACGCCGGTCGGGTCTGACAACAAGGCTGTTAGATTGACAGCTTTAGACGATTCGGTAGCGTTGTTTACCACGAAACTGGTCAATGGCATTTCAAACGACACAAGCATGTCAATTTTCATTGCCTTCCATAAAGACGACTCGTGTTACCAAGTATGAGTTACAGAAAAAGGCAATTAGTCTGATGAGCCAATTGAAAAAACTCGTTCTCCTCATTCTTTCAAAGAAAGTGTGCGACAGAACAGCTGGTTTATCCAAGGACCAATGGGGGTTCGTGAAAGAAAAAAAAGGGGAGGGCACGGGACGGGACGGAGAATGCAATCTTCACAGTAAGAATAATTTGCGAAATAGCTAAGAGAACGCTCCAACGCTCCGAGTCTTAATGCCAGGCTTTTACTTACTCCGAACAGAAGTCACAATGCGCAAGGCCTAAAACTTATAAGAAATCAATATCTGAGAGGTCAACTTCAGCAATACCTGCTACACTGACCAAATAATGCTCATTGTAACTCGCAAGGTACAGATACGGTACGCGCTAAATGTGGTAGTAGAAGAATGCGAGGTGTATGGCCTTAAAAAAACCCAGGAAAATTACTTTTGCGTGACGCTTTGGATGGGGTCTCTGGGCGTGCAAGCTGACGAGTTAAGGAGAAGGGCTTTGAACAAAAACTCAGTACTTTTCAATATCTTGACAAATTTGATTAGACAGGATAGGCGAAGTGACAAAGAGGAATCAGAATCGCTAAGACGGCATTCAAATCGAAGTCGAAAGTTCTACTGTCAAGTCATGGAAAATAGGCCTGGGTATTTGTATTTGATAAAATTTAAACAGGAAAACCATATGCTAAAAAACCTATTTTTCGCACAAGGTTCAAGGGTGCTTTTAAGTAGTGCCTCGTTTCTCCAGATTTACATTTAAGGTAGAGGCAATCATTGCTCCGATGTTGTCAAACAGATTTACGTAACAAAATTAGGTACAACAGACATATATCAAAGGTATTCGGGGAGTCAAGAACAATGGAAATTCTGAGTAGAGGAGAAGAGAAGAATCAGTTGCTACGCAACATACGCAAAATTCAGGTAGGATTCTTTGGTCATAGGATGAGGAAGGGGTAATTGGAATATCTCTATCTGAAAGGTATACTGTACAGTATGAGAGTAAAAGCCCGGCCAGTGCTGTCGTGTGTTCGTTCCATTAGTATGAAATGAAGCTAAAAAAACTGCCTTCCTAGGAAAAATACTGCGTGGAGAAACATGAAAGAGTTTCCTTAAAACAAATATACAAATTGTGAGTATTAGTTCTGGGCAATTCAAATTGCATATTAAAAATCAAGAATTTCGGTGAATATGTGGAAACAAATTGGACAATTTCCTGTGTTGTTAAACTATTCGTATTTTCTATAGAGGTAGAATGTTTCTTATTATTAGCTGCTTGCTATCAATGCAAACAATGTTAACTGCAAATATTAGAAAACACACCTTCATAGCAGATCAGAATCGTTTTTCCATTACTGCTTGGTAAAGGTACAATGGAATGTGCACGTATAGCCTCACCCTAAAATGAGAAAAAAAGATCAATACTATTATATTATTTACATTTCCAGAACATTTTTACCTTTTCTCTATTTTACCTTTTCTCTATATTTAAACCGATTTAGCAAAAAATATATATTTATATATATAATGTAGCATGATCTATCCATAATATATGCAACAGAAAAAATGTATAATAGGCAAATACAGTATAATCTGTCAAAACATATATTATGCATAATATACATATAAGTTTGAAAATTTGGGAAAATTTGTAATGTGAAATAAAATAAACAACAGCTTTCATCATGATATACTTGACAAGCAAGACAATAACTGGATTTGCAGATATACTTATTCATTCGTCTACATAACTCAATTAACCAATTAACATTTATACAAGATACATTCATAGAGATGGACAAGGACACGAAGACGGTAGCAATAAAACTGTTTCATGCACATGGGAATCAGAAATCGCTCAAGCAGCGAAAAACTGCAGTGTTTCACTGAAAAAAGGCAAAAAAATGTAGCAAGTAAATTGTTCTTTTCTACGCCTGACAATTTCAGAAGAGGCGATTTCAACTATTTTAAATGGATTCTTGTAAATTTAAAGAATGCTTATCTACCGCATTGATACACTTCAGTTCTCAGTTTAGTAATATGTCATGTCTTACATATACATTGTACATCCGATGGCTATTTTTCGTCTCATTCAGCCTTCATTTTTTACTTTCAGTATTCTTGAACGATACACTACCCATTTTAGCACCACTTTGGAACGACAAAGACAATTTATTCACATCTTGATATGAATTGGTAAGTTTCCCTAATTGTTATTTATGAATGTAAATCTCACCAATACTATGGTAAAACCAGTTTTTTATTATGGCATTTAGTACACTAGTCTAATGGATATGTTTATTGTGTTATCTTGACCAGTCCGGTGAGGAGCCATGGCTTAATGGTTAGTGTAACTGCACCGTAACCAAGAGGTTCTGGGTTCGGTTCCCTGAGCGGACGGAAAGAATTTGGAACTTTACAAAAAGAAAAGTCCATGTGTTGGCGTCAGGAAGGGCATCCGGTCATGAAATTCCTCACTGCCAAAACAAAGTACCTCTAAAGGGCACCGTCCGAGTCTCAATTCCTGGGGGAAAATGACGTTAAAGCCAAAAAAAAATTTGACCAGTCTGGTAAACGTTTCAAACTGTAACTTTACTTCGGAAAGCTTTTCTAAATATTCGCTTCTTTCATAGCACGTCAGGTACCCCTTACCCCACGTCACAAATACGAAACGAGAACCATGACAGAAATAAAACTTTCAATTAGGCGTCAAATATGACAGTTTGGTAACTTAGACATTCCTACATAATATTATTTAACTTTACTTTCTAGCTTTATTTATTCCTAACTCAGCTTTCCCCTTACGACAACGAACCAGCGGACTCTACGTTCATAATTCATTTTACTGTAGATGAGATCAACCCATTTCTGGAAGATACGAAGTCCTACAAGTTGAGAGGTTCGTTGTGACTTGGTAAACATAAATTTTAAATTATGTAGGTGATTAAACATAAATTTCAAATTATGTGGGTAACTAAACATCGCATTTTCAAACGAAGAACACAGCTCACGCAAGCATTTCGGTTGAAGAACAGGTAAATAAACAAGTACTAGAGGAATGTAAGGTTAAACGTCAAGTGTGACAACCAATGCACGGTTAAACATTAAATTTGACAACTAATCTAAGGTTAAACATAGAATTAGACAACTAATGTAAAGTTAAACGTAGAGTCTGACAACTAATGAAATCTGCTGGGAAAAGTTACAGGCAGTATAAAAGAAAAAAACTTTTTAAGTGAGTGGGTAAAGACCAGCCATGCTACTTGGGAACGAGGTTAGCCAATTAAAAAATTGGAAAGGAAACGTTTTTGAGAGTTTCAATAACTAAAATGGGATATAATTGTATATAAACTCGAAGTTGCACGTTTATCTATGAATCAGGTTTTTTAAACTGTNGAGGTTCGTTGTGACTTGGTAAACATAAATTTTAAATTATGTAGGTGATTAAACATAAATTTCAAATTATGTGGGTAACTAAACATCGCATTTTCAAACGAAGAACACAGCTCACGCAAGCATTTCGGTTGAAGAACAGGTAAATAAACAAGTACTAGAGGAATGTAAGGTTAAACGTCAAGTGTGACAACCAATGCACGGTTAAACATTAAATTTGACAACTAATCTAAGGTTAAACATAGAATTAGACAACTAATGTAAAGTTAAACGTAGAGTCTGACAACTAATGAAATCTGCTGGGAAAAGTTACAGGCAGTATAAAAGAAAAAAACTTTTTAAGTGAGTGGGTAAAGACCAGCCATGCTACTTGGGAACGAGGTTAGCCAATAAAAAAATTGGAAAGGAAAAGTTTTAGAGATTTTCAATAACTAAAATGGGATATAATTGTATATCAACTCGAAGTTGCACGTTTATCTCTGAATCAGGTTTTTTTAACTGTATTACTGACTATGATTACAATATTGGGAGTCTGAGGATTGAATTATAGAAAAATCAGAGTCGTCAAAAACGCTATGGAGAAAAGGATATAACCAGTTGGTCAGTTGGTGAGAACATGGTAGATTTATATAGGGAAAAGAATACATATATGTAAGGAAAGATAACATCAACCAAGAGCTTGAAGTTTCCACGGACTAGAAAATTGGGAATAGTGAAAAGTAAGTCCGCTGTGTGAACTCCACTGAAAAATGACCAGCATAAAAAAAAGAAAATGACTGCATTTTTGTTCATGATATTGTGTTGTACTGCCTACACAATATTGACAAATGGGAACAAAACAGCGCATGGAAACAGAACTAAACATACCGAAAAGAAAAAAAACAAAAAAAATTTTTTTAATGTTTCGTCAAATAAAAATCTTGGTTTAAGTGAAAACCAACAATTTGGCAAATTGTATTTTTGAAAAAACTAGTTTACGCTCCTGGAATTGAGACTGCAAAGTCACATGACAACATAAAGTGACCTATTAAATAAAGATTTTTTTAAAAGATTTACCTTTCTGGGCACATGAATGTCATAAACCGAGGCTGAGTCTAAATCAACTCCATGAAACCCTGAAAAAAAAGCGGTGAAAAGTTGTGCTAATCAGTAACAAGAATATTCATCAAAAACTTAATATCGCTCCATATATTCTTGTCTGTATTCAACTCCCATGAAAACACTCTTGTCGTACTCTGTGTTTCTCCTCACAAGACTTGATTTCTTGTAATCATCCGAAATAAGCCACACCTTACGAAAGACCTAGTCAAGACCAAGTCATTTCTTGTACTTTCCTGAACAAAGGATTGAAAGGCACCTTCCCAAAGGAACCAGCATAAATTTGAGGATGGAGTGTGGTGGTGCTGGGTGTTTCCACGAGGGCGTAAATAATTAACCAAACCATCACTGCTAAAGCCACTAGCCCCAACATGTTACACAATTAACTTTGACAGAAAGAATACGCTTTGAATGGTTATGAGTAACTAATACCAAACTAAATGCAACAAATAAAAGCAGATCCACCCCTCCCATACCCGCACCCCCACACAAACACACAAAACAACGGCTTTCAAAGCGCATAAGTCTGACTATCATAAGCATTCAAAGTTGTCGTTTTTACCATAATAATTTTGACACACGACATGCAAAATATTTTAGCTATTCACTTTTCTCTGAGTGAAAAAACAAAACCATTATAGAACGAAAACAGTATTCATGAGTAAGAATTGTGACGCTAAATAAAGGCCATTTCGAAGAGACATCTAACTAAGAACATAAGATTTTAAAAATTACGACCAAAATAATCTTTATGTATCAAGAATTGAAAATAATTAATTCGGGTGCCTGGTATTATTTCATTTCTTTAATAGCGAGAGCACCAAACAATGACAGAACTTTCAACTTGACGCACCTTGACAAGTTTGGCTCAGTTTTACCAATAAAACAACAGCCAGTATTTTGGCACCAACGTTCAAAGTCAATCCAAGTGTAGTTCATAACAACGAAGCAAAGGTACCAAGACATCATTAAAACTGTGTTTTCTCACGAACTCTGACACAAATTTTTTTATCACAAAAACACTTAAGTTCTTCATGCACCATCAACAGTATTTAAGACACTATCAGTTAACAGAATTATAGTTATAAACGCACACATCGTTTCCCTGTGATTCCGTTTACTTCTTATTCATTTTAGCACTTCACGTAAGGACTTTGAAACTGCGAATAATTTTATGACAATAAAAATTTGGGTAAAATTAAACCAGTTAATACATAAAATCCACTTCTACCATCCTATTGCCTGAAGGGAAAGGAAAATATCGCTCAAGTATATTCTTCCTTATTCGATACAAGTAACAGGCTTAAATCAGTACATTTTTCAGGTGGCGCAGGAAAAGTTGCACTCAAATACTTCACTGTGGCGTAACCTCCTAAAAAACTACATAAACAACTCAAGCGAAAAAAGTATATCATACCTATTTCTGAAGCATAGATAACCCTTAATTTGCTATTGTCTGTCTCAATGGCCATGTTTACCAACAATGGTCTGTGATTAAGTGACTTGAATGACTGTTGGGAGAAAATTAAGTCTTGCTCATAAAATGAAAAATAAACTTTTAAATTATACATACACGCTTTGCAGATATGGGAAGTAATGGAGCATTTAAGGTAGGATATTAACTCGTGCATACGAAAATTTTCAAGACAAAATTCTTAGACTAGCATACTTGATTACCAAGGCGAGAAAAACAAATTGCTTTACTTGCTGTTAACTATATCTGTAGGTTACAATTTCATTTTTCTAAAGACTAAAGGCAATGTTTTTGAAATGGCTGGATATTTTTGGATGCAAGTCAAAAGGCACAAAATGAAAAACTTTGGAACAAAAATAAGTTAAAGCTTAACAAAAAAATATTCAAAAAAATGCAAATTAATTAATGTCTTTTGATAACCTGAGTTAATAACCGGAAGAGTGACAAGTTCGGGCGGTTCGTAAAACTTTTACAAAAGAATACTCTTGAAACTAATTTAAAATAGTCATCTCCTTGATGGTAAAGTTATTGAAAATACATTCCAAGGTTCAACATAGCGTCTATTCTATTAAATCAAAATCAAAGAAACTAAAGTTATTCTAGCTACATTCAGGCAAATACCGAACAAAAACCATATCCTATTGTCATACGAAACTGGGTCAAAGACCTGCCATTTGGGGCAGATCAAATACAGCTGACCGAATAATACGTCTTGTTCGAATAAAGCTTCTACTAATGAGAATTTATCGAAAATACTTTCGCAACCACTTTGTGAAGATTTCTGGTTAAAGCAAGGTATAACAACAAATACCCTACTCGATAAAACAGAAAAAGCAATCCCTTTACCTTGAACGCCATGAATTTGTGGTACGGTTTTGGTGCCCATGCATACACTTCTATGGAGTATCCAACTGCTATTGCCAGGAACTTTATGCGGTGAAAATTAACTGTAAACAGAATAAAGGTAGAAAGTAACATTTACGGCTGGTTTACGAAAGTCAAAGAAATTAGCATACAACAAAGTGTGTTTATGAAGGTACAATAACGCAACCATGAAAGCCCTTTTGAGACCAACAGCTTTTTGATGAAAGAGGCATTTTAACTCTGTATTGGTGTACTTCATGTTTTACTAATTACTAATAAGGTCAAGTTGTATTGTCCTTGTTAGTAGTTATAGAGAATAGATAAGTTATTACTTTCGAGTTACCATAGTTAAAATATCTATTATCTACAATGCTGGCTAGTTATGGGTCTTTCATTGATGGAACCCCTGGTAAACAGTGGGCCCATTTTTGTCTTTCACAGATATTCATCTATGAAAGACTCGAAGGAAAGCAACAGATCAAGAAAAAGTGGGACACAACGCAACGCAAGACACCATAAAATGCAAGACATACGGATCGCACCTCCAGGACCCTCCGTGGGAAGGCCCTTCCTTTTGGTTTGGTCTTCAGCCAAGACTCGAGCATCTCGAGACCCTTGTCCTGCCCCGACCAAGGAGAGCCCCGACCAAGGAGAGCCCCGACCAAGGAGAGCCCCGACCAAGGAGAGCCCAGAGCTCTACACTTGGTCTTATCCAAAAGCCCGAGAAGCGATCATGGCTGGCTAGTTATGATGTCTGTTCGGTTGCCAGTGGCTAAGTATGCACCAATTTTTAACCTTCAGTGTATTAGTTAGTTATTCACCTTAACGTATCTTCTGCAACAAGTGTGGTATATAAATACTGTTACATCAGGCAAACAGCTAGAATGATTAAATAAAATTGAACATACTTATTCCACAAAACTTACCGAGCTTGTAGTGCGTGCAGCCTTCGAAATCGCCAACTGTTGTATAACCCCTTTGCTTTAGTTTGTCACCCTGCAAAAATTAAGTACAGTCTCCATCAAGGAAATCAGTGATACTTTCATTCCACTTAAATACAAAATGAATAATGGTAACAACAAAAATAACTATAAGCCCACCTGCTAATACCTACCTTTTTATGCTGCCACTTATATTCACCCACTGTCCCCCAAACCAATGGTTGGTTTGTTATGTTTAAACGTCGTAGCAGAATAATACTATTCTATACGACGAGTATTTTTTACAAGTTTAACACATTTTTTTAATGGTAAAGAATCATACGAGAAAAAAGCCACAAGTGTATAAAACTGTGAGGTGTGAAAAGGTTTATTAAAAGATTCATTAAAAGATTTATTATTTACATGGCTGTTACTGATTTGTATCAAATTGTATCGTTAATACCACAAAAATCAATAATGTACTTTACATTATACATACATACACACACATATATATATATATATGAGAGAGACTGAGAGAGGGAGAGGNTAGTCAAAACTATTAAATCAGCTGTCAGATATTAAAATTTAGACAGAAAAAGTCCCTGAACGTTGTCAATCTAATATTGTATGGTCCAACAAAGACGAAATAAAGCTTTTAATCATAGTTGTGGCATGTCCATTGCATCAGGTTAGAGATAGGAGGGGAGAGAGGGAGAGGGAGAGAGAGAGAGAGAGAGAGAGAGAGAGAGAGAGAGCGAGAGCGAGAGAGCGAGCGCGCGAGCAGGAATTGTAATACTGTTGATACTTCTTGGTCACTTGACACTCAATCGGTGGTGAGCGAATGTGTGTGTGTGTGTATGTGTGTATGTGTGTATGTGAACGGCAAAAAAATAAACAAAGTTTTGTTGATTTGTTTGTGGTTCACCATATGATAGCTCTAATATTCTTATATTACTGAGCACTGTCGATACTAGTGTGTGTATATATATATAATTTAAATCTGCCTGCGTGCAAATGTGCGTACTTGTATGTTCTCATACTTGTTTGGTGAAATCTAGATGTGGGTACCAAAGCATCGTTACACAAAGCGTGAACATGAAGAAGTCCAAGAAACATTGTGCAGAATTTAATTTCTCTCCCTTTTTATTTTATACGATTATACTGTTTTCTCAGACTGTGACTTTGTTTCTTTTAGTTTACAGTGTAAACGAAAGGAACGACGGACCTGACTAAGCAATATTCGCACATGTTACCTTTTCGAATGCAAGTACCTTTACAAATGAATTGTAAAAACAGTCTGTCGTTTAAACCATGACAAGTGGCATGAACAGTAATATACGCCGAATGAGCATTGCGGAAATCTTGTATCCTTTTGACTTACCTCTTCACCTTTTACAATCTTAGTCTTTAACCATGATAGGTAGTAAACCCGTAATTTTTTTCGTTTCCCTGTTAAAAACCAAAATGAAAAAAATGTGTTGGAAACAAGTAATAATAGTATTGTTACAAATAAATAAAGTAGTTGTATTCATTTCATCCTTTAGTGAGTATGCGCCTCTGTGTGTTCTTCTTTCCGTCTCTCTCGATCTCTGTATCTGATACAAAAAGCCTGCAATTAAGCTCGCGCATGCTATTATATTAAAAAGAATCGAAAATACAGGTGTCAAACAGTCATTCAAAGTTTGTTTAGTTCTTTATTATCAGTATTTTAACTCTCAACATCTGTTGTCTTATTATCTGTTGCATTTTAAAATTTTCTTCGTCGGTTTAAAATGTAAATTCACAAACTTCATATGGTGGTGGTAAGTTTGTAGTTTTAATAGCGTAAATTAGTACACCTGAAGCGTTACTCAAGGTGCTCCCCAAACGGTATTCGGACGACACCTTTAAAAGCTTGTGGAAAGAAGCATCTGAAGATCAAACATGACTGCTGCGGTCTTTGGGTACACATGGACCAATTCGCCTTATTATTCTGAAAGGGTGCTTTGACGTCATTAGTCCATTGTGCTTCACGTACATCAATCAACAAATGTTTTTCCGTTGAGTAACGAGTATGAGGGTTTATAAACATATCTTACTGCTCATTAGTCCATCTTTTTATCATGTTCTCAACATAGCCAGTGGTTAATATGTAACACTGTGTATTAAAGGCGATCAAAAATCAACTGTGTCAAAATACTTTTTGTGAATAGACCTATCTATCCTACTGTATGTTAAATAGAACTGTGTAACGGAACACAGTAACGATGTATTATTTAAGGCTTCGTCTAAAATGGGGTATTCCGTCTAATTATCAGTCTCATTGCAATACTTCCTAGGTAGGTAGGGTATATATTATATTGATTGGCCCCTATTGGATTAAAATAATCTCTTTACACCGATTGGTTTACAAGTTCGATAGCGACGGGAATGGGCCAAAAGCCTAGATAGTAATTATATAATCGGTAGCCTCAAATAAATAATAACCTGATTAAGTCTATTTCCCTTTTACTTATTTATTTTAATACAACAGTTGATTTTTTAGTTTACTTCTTTATTTTCATTTAAGTGTCTAAAAGTTTTACAGATATGATCAAGGAACAAATTATCAATTTACTGGCTGCTTTATTAAATATCACTAATAATAAACAAGTGTATTTCTTCATCAATAGGTTTGTAATCATCTTTTTGGGTTTATTTGTGGAGCTAAAATTTATTGACACATTATAAACAGCAGAGGATATTTTCTAGATGAGAAATAAGGATTACTTTTTCTAATTTATGTGTTCTCATCCAGCAGGGCAAAACAAAAGCATAGGAAACCTTAAGTTTAAAGAATGGTTACAAATTGGTTTGTGCTGTGGTACCAAAACACGATTTCTTTACCTAAAAACTATTTTGAACTTTATGGTAAAGAAGTACAGCTATAATGTGTGGATCGCTTTAAAACTTTTCGGGCAGTTATAATCAGTCTGAGCATCCGGGCCATGCTACCAGCAAGGCCGGTTCAAATTCGAAATGTAATACTATACTTATTTTTGAAAATCTAATCTTTCGTACAAAAAAACCCAACACAGCCAGTTAACAAACAGTTCCCCCCCATCCCCCAATCCCTTCCCTGCCCGCTATTCTTCCTTTTCATACTTTCTAAAGTATAATGTTGAAAGGGCAACAAACTGTAATATTTCAATAAATATTTACTTTTGCCAGCCAGTTAGATTTATTCCTCTTAGATAACATACTTACCGTTGTCAAAATTACAAGGCAATTAACTACATTGTTATTCAAATTATTTAACAAGATATGAGAAAAGCAGAACATACCACTGATTGTTACAAGCACATTAAAGTTTTCGAGCACATCGATCTCCTGAAAGCTCCGTCTTGATATAAGTGGGAACACTGAAAAAAACAGGTCGGGTATTATGCAATGCCAAGAATGAAACTTAGTGAAAATTTCAAATACAAAAAAAATTCATATGTCTCCAAGCGGTTAGAAGAAAATTCTGAGATATGGTACTCTTGAGGATTACCCAGCCTCACCCTACCACTTTTAAATTCAAACCAAAAGTCGGTCTCCTTAAAATGGCCTGTAGTGAGAGGACATTTTTTTTTCAGGGGTGCGTGACCTCTGTGACGGAGACACAACAGTACAACTTCGTGCCTCTGACACGAAATGGCATTGACGATGGCCAGGAGACAGCAAAATAAAGTGTTAGCAGCCAGCTGCTGATAATCAATTCTCTTAAGATTACAACCTTAAAATATTAATGTTGGGAACCCATAGACATTAAAGCTAGATGGCCCCATAAATATACATACAACAGCTCCCATAAAAATACTCGTATGGCCATAGAGATATGGACGGATATGAAAAACGGAAGTTTCTAGTATCCCAAATTAGAATAGACAGTGGAACTAATCCATCATCTGGTAGTTTCGAATAACAGTAGGGAGTTCTCTACAATTGGCTAATCACACAATTCGTTTCGGCCAAATAAAGTAGGGCATTTCTTTTAATAATGGCAAAACCGTTTAATGGAGTGTCTATTCTGTGTAGATGGGATTTTCAGAGGAATTTAATAGGCGCATTGCTCTATATATTCAAATGCCTCGTAATCTTAACACATAGGAATGAAAATCTATATAAAAATTTAACTTGAAAACCCCCTTTTATTACGCCCCTAAAGCTTATCCAAAAATGGGTTGATGGCTATTCGAGATTCGGCAACTACGAAGGCATACAATTTGAAAGCCTTTCATGATGAAATAAATCGACAGAAATATTACAGTCACAAGGGCCACACTAAGACTAATTGTAGAAAATAAGAAAGGAGTAAACTATTCAGTTTATATTTTTGGGTAAGTTGTATGAGCATATACTTTAAACTAGTCATTTATTGCCATCATATCCTAATCCCTTTTTTCATTTTCGAAGTCTGGGCACCAAGACGTTCTATGCTCACCAGCATTCTCATTGTCATACAGAGGCTTCTACAAAACTTCCAGTTTGTCCTCAGCTAACCCAAAATTGGGCTCAGATGGTGATCTTTGAGGCGCCACATGGAGATTCTCAAGTTACAATGACAACTTGAGGCAACATCGCCACAACTGATAGGAAACATTCTGCATTAAACTTTCCATGTACTCTTCAATGCATTAGAGTTTTAGGGCTAGCGGCAGTCATTTCAATATCAAATCCTCCTAGATGTGGCCTTAGAATCGGAGAAGAGGCATTTATTCGAAAAATGAATGTAAACAACCAGCATAACGGTATAAAAATAACAGTACAAGCTTGACAAACCAAATAAACTTAGAGTACAATGCTTACTTACCTTTACCATTACCGCTACGATCTAGCAAATATAAACCACTGTCTGTACCAACAAGCAAATTAACGCCTGAAAAAAAAAACACAATAAAAGTCGGGAAAAAATTATTTACAAAGTCAAACAAGAAATATATTAAATATACTATTACCTTGTCAATCATTTACAAACTCCATTCATCAAATCAATTAAGAAAAAAAAGATTTTATACTTCTACTAGTTAAAAGTTTCACAAATACAAGACATTTACGTCTCTTAACATGAAATGAAGAAATAAAAACAGCCCATTAAGGAATTCGTGTAGCTTCCACTACCAACCCTCCTAAATTCTAACAAAAAAATGCCCCCGAAAATGAATATATTAAAAGCAGATTTTTAACATCTGTTAAAACAGATTTCTGTTCACTCTCACGCGGTTGAACACAGTTTCAGAAGTGTTTTATGGGATGAATAGCAACAAATGACCAGAAGTTTATATGAGTAAAATATTTTGTGAACTGTATTTTTCAAAGCATCTTCAGCACAGAAATAAGTGACTACGACATACCCGACAAAGAAACAGATCAATTCATAAGTTTTCGTTAAAAGAAACTCACCCCATAGTGCACCACAAAGGATCTCTGACCTGAACTTGTATTTATATTTTTGAATCTGTGGCATCTAAAAGCAGATATCAAATGTATATGAAGGTTAGGTCTTCAGTGAATATATTGTAAGTAACAAAACCTCAATAAAACTTTTAAACTGTGTGTGTACTTTAATCAATCTCCATCAATGTTGTCAATGCCGCTAAATTCCGCAAGTGAGGAACGTGGACTGAGCACCAACCTAACCAGCTTACCTTGCAAGCAAACATAGCATTTCATTTTTAAGATTTACTCTCCATTGTCAGAAAAATATACAAATAAATGGTCAACTTCGCAGACAGTAACCTGCTTTTCAAAAACCAATGACCACAAAAGAATGTTAAAATATATCAATTAAAATTTGTGAAAATATACTGAAGGAGATCATTAGAGAAAAAATATGAAGAAAAATCGTTAAAAAAATGTAAGATAAACAAAACTGAATTACAACCCGAATCTACAGCTTTCATAGCCATTTATCATCTGTGAAATCGAGGCACCGTTCTTAATTAAAACACTATTTTCAAATAACTAACCAATTAACTTTCGCTCTCCTGCATTTCTTTATCCTTGGTTATTTTCCCTAAATTTACGCATACTGGGCCGATAACTACAACTCCTTTTCAAAAAAAGACTCCAGGATACCTAAAACCCGAGCTTTGTATCAGTACAACCTCTCCGGAAGTCAACAACAATACTAACAACACCAAGAATAGTTTTCAGTAATCTTGAAATATAGATATACAAATTTCCGACCTCGTCTGCAAATGCAACGAGGTCAATGTATGCAAGACTTTAAAAATGTCTTCAAAGCAAAAGACGTATGTTGAATTTACAATGCCTAATATAAAAAACCCAAATATTTCTATACCGGCTCAAAATTTGACAGGGAATTGACAATAAATATACCTTTAATTATTCTTTGAGTATATTAAACAGAAAACAAATAACTATATTTTCATTCATCAATAATCTGTACGCAACTGTTTTTAAATTTGTTGATAAATGATAAATGCATAAAAACAAATAAACTATTAAACCATTTACTTAAAAAGTAGAATATGGGAAAGTACAATGTGGCAGTTACACGTTACAAGTAATTAAGCTTAAATACATAAAAAATCAACGACACCAGGCATATATTCCGATAAAAATATCCTTTTTCATTTATGTTTAGGCATGGCCACGCCCTGCTACAGGTGTGCCTATCTAAACACTAAGGTTATTTGGTGAACGCCCTTTCTGACACCAGGGAATAAAACGGGGAGTACCTGCCAGTGTAAAGCACGGCTTCTTTCTGCTTTACTAAGTACAATGAAGTTAAAACTGTACTATAAAAAATTGTCACAAATGCCTGTCAGCCAACTGTGAAAAAAGCAATGTAACTATACCGCTGAGTCGTCACCAACAATGGATGCTCTCTCTGGTGACACGTTTACTGAAAAGGAAAGCTCTGGAGAAGGGGCTCTTTTTGACGAAGCTGTCGAAGTTTTCTTCGGTCGTCTTCGCCGCTCTTCTGATGTCTGGGATGACGATGAAGATTCTGTCGACAAGTTTCCAACTGAGGCGCGCACCGACTACAATTAAAGAAAAAAAAATCTCATTAAATTACACATAAATAAGGCTAAGAAAATCTCCAATATTTGGTTTACTTAAGTATCTAAATGGTTAAAAATATCCCAAGTCTATTGTGAACTTTCTTTGGCGCACAATACAAAACATCTTTTCATTTTCATGAGACAACTCTGGAAAAAAAATCCAACTAATTAAAACGCCCAATAAAAACGGCTTAAGTATCCGCTTATCCCAAAATAATATAAGAAAATTCAACAATACCTGTAAATGAAGGTGATGTTGCATCGGCAAAGGTGGAAGAACATCAGGTAAATTTGTTGGTAGCTGTCGCTGATGAGGAGGAATCTCGGTACTTGCAACCGATGACAGGGACTGTTAAAAACAAAACAATTCATATCAGTGATATAAATACCAATTCAAACTTCATTTAGTTTGTGTACCTTATGCACTCGCATTCAAAAACTATTACCACATACAAAAATTTCACAAATGTGGTACTTGCAGCTTTTTAAACACCAAATGGAGCACTTTAATTAAACCAGCAATCCACCATTTCACCATTTCCAACTGTTGTTTTTTTTAAATGTGGTGTAGATTGTCTCGAGGTCCTGGTATATGATGATTCAATGACAGTAACAAGTCTCCATCAACAAGTTACATCCCTCTACATACTCGTGCTTTGTGCTTGGTTATGTTAACAAACGCCTCAGCGTTGTGGTTAAAGTTGGCTACTCTCTGCGGTTCCTTGGACATCCTTGTTGGTCGAATCCATAAAGTCTGAAATCTAGTATTTTGTGGGACTAATTATTCTCATATCTTATAGACTACCATATTCAACTGCGAAACAAGTTGATCACAGTACTTCTCGGGTCATGTCCGAGGTGAGCCTTGAACGTTTTACATGGTACGTTTATTATATATAACTCGGTTATTACTGTAAGTAGATATAAAATCTTGCAAAATTGGCCTTCAATGCAACTTATCAATCCATAAAACCGTGGGGAAAAACTATTTTCTTTCTTCTAACTAGGGTATTGCACTTGTTGTTAGAACAGCATTCTTCGTAATAATGGAGTGCAGTTATCTCAGATAGGCAAGTATCACCTTCGCCCAGTTTAGGGTTTGAACCACCAGAATAACCCAAAAAATACACCGCCCTACTAGTATTTCATTAAAAAGTGGTAGGCCATTTAGTTTGTACAGGTTTTGAGAAAAAGAATTACGAGACGGGCGGTACCTATCATTTAAAAAAGGAGTCATGTCTGACGGGAAAAAAGTAGTGACACATTATTCTACTTTTACTATAGAACTAAAAAAGAACCCAAAGAAATTATAACTTTGTACACGACTACTTAGGTATCGTTACTTCCACTAAAACTATTACTATTTATTACAAAAATATACAATAACAAGAACTGCCATGTTACCTCAGTGTCCAATCCATCGTCATGCCTCGTCGTCTGAGTTCTTTTTAAGGTTTCGTCAGCAAGCCCGATCTCTGTGTAAAAAAAAGGGTTGCGGTTACATCGTTAGATGTATAAGTACATATTATATGCTCTTCTCTATCAAAAAAAGAAAACCGACTACTCAGCTATCGAAGAAGGATCATTTATAGCATATGAGGATGGAAAATATATCAAGGAAAATGTAACTGCTTTAAAAAAAGTAAATCTCTAGGGCAACTGACATCACACAAGTATTACCTATCTCAAACCCTGACGATTTTCGTTAGTAAAGGTATCTACTTTTCTTCATTAAAAAAATTTCTATTCAAAGCAAAAGAACTGGCTTTTCCCATTTTATTTCCTCAAATCTTGACTCGTGCTTTCTGATTTACCAAGGACCACTTTGGCAAAAATAACCCTTATTTCTTTAAAACCAGACGAACACTGCTTTACCGTCATTCTCCCGGATTGCCAAGATCCTTCAAGATACCCTCACAAAGGTGTAAAAGAAGAAATTCCTCTTTAATTGAAGAAGGGTTTTAGCTCTTTGCCCAAGTACTGCATGGTAAATTCTCAATGACAGCAAAACATCGCGGTTGTTTGGCTGCTTACCGCAACTTAATCCAAGCCTACAGCAGTCTAGGAATAGCGCTAATTTAATGGACGATATGATAATAAATAATACATTACGTCCCATCTGCATTTAGGCAGCCTTACTAGTGAATCCGGAAAAACATTCTGTGTTACTCAGTGGCATGGTGCTAGTAGTTTTATTGTGTGAACACGAATTTTCTTTTGCATTGTGACAGGAATCTTGGCAATGCTTAACAAACGAAGCCTGTACCTTGCATCACCGAGGGATACCAATGCACTTCGTAATAGCAATTTACCAATGAAGAAAGGCAGTAATTTGAAAATGAAAACAAACTTCGCACCCTATATCGGCGTCAATGGCCAAAAAATACCACATCGTGTGGCATACGTTATGACCTGCTCAGCATTTGCTAAGAAATGCAACATAGAAAATAAACACTGTGGGTATTATTGAAAATGGGCAACAAACAAGCTAATAACGCAATAAATAGAGTAAGAAGGGGAAGCAACGTTATGAAATTACAAAATTCCTATTCTTGAAAAAAGTTTTTTTTACCTGAAAATTCACGATTTCGGAAATGCGGAACGATATGAAAGAAATAATCTCAAAATAATCACATTAACATCACTTACCTTCCATTTCATTGACTAGCCTATTCAGCGTCTCAAAGTGGTCGTACGGTAATCTAAAAGGAGTAAAATACATTTCCAGCGTAAGTAGCCGCTAAATACCTTCTAGAAATTAGCAAATATTTCTGATCCAAAAACTATCCTAATAATCTTCAACATTGTCCCTCCCTTCAGCAAAATATCCTTTAGTTTGACATAAAGAATATGAATCAAAATCAATGCATAATTAGCTCAATATATAATTAGGCCGAGGTCGTATCCAGCCCTGCAAGCAAAACATAATCAAAACAAAATACTGCATACACATATAAAATGGTATGACTGACTAGCTCTACATCTCATTAAGCAAAAGTGAAAAAAATAAAAGTGTCAAATAAACCCGGAGTGAATGTATTATGCAATTACCCTTGGTTTCTTTGCTGTGCTGCTGTTCGTAAAGTACTATCGTCATAATCATCGTCAACCACTGGTGTTTCCGATCTGTGAATCGGGGTTAAATTCTGGGCAGTATTAGAACTCGTACTGGGTTCTTGTGGTGCTGTTGCCGGTGATGTTAATCGATCTTCTTCCGACTTGACAAAAAAGAAAATTTAACAAAGTATATTATATATGTCAAGTTACAATGCATACGTATAACAGGGTAAATCAAAGCCATTAACAATTTGTAAACATGAGGTTTCCCATTAATGTATACAGAATCTACTTTAGTACAGAGTTTTTTCTTCATAACTTTTATTTTAAACTTGTTGTTTTTATCTCAACTTATAACGTGAGATACATTTCCTACAGGAACGGGGTATGTTAATGAAAATTTATGTAAAAACTCCCTTCCAAAACATATAATGATTACGTGGGTGCTTCGTGGGTGTCAATACAACAATAAGACGGGTGCTCTGTGGTAGTGGGCAATACGAGGATAAAACGAGGATAACACGTGGTAGTTGCATGTGTTCCATATTCAGTAGTCTTGTACAACTTATGCATGAAGATGTTTACGCCTCTAAGACGACAGTGGCATGAAAACAATTAGTATATTTTTAACAAGATTAGGAGCCTCAAAAAAAATTAAGGCAATGGTGGTTTCCGGTCGAAACAACTGTCACTACCATGTTTCCAAAATCTCTCTTTTAACGTCAGAAATGACATTGGCTTTTTCGTTTTTGTCCCGTTTCAAAATTCCCTATAAAGGAAGTACAGTGGGTTTTTTTTCATCGGATTGGACGTTCCTAAGTCATGCATAACCCCACCACAAAAATGACTGCCCTCTTTGTTTACAGTTACTTTGTGCACGTATGTAATATGAAACTTCAAAATTAAATATGACAAGAAATATTTTTTGGAAAAATGAAATATCTTTTTAAAAAACTCTATGCCGATGCACTTACACAATATCAATTTCCATGATTCAAAAAAAAATTTTCAAGAGGGGAAAAAGTTAAGTCGATGGTGCAAATTTACATGTTTATTTTAATGTCCTAATAAAGATGGAGAATGGAATTTGATTATACTTTCAAAATCAACTATAAATGCACGTTACCATTATCAAAGTAACCACTTACTGAACGAGAACCACGCTTTATTGTTCTGTCTCCTTCGTCGTCATTGTCATCATTATCAAAACTGTTATCTCGAAATTCTTTATCTAAAATAAGGGCATCAAAGATAAACATGGATAATATTGTCTTTTCTTTTTAAAAAATGGTGTAATACTATAGATACTTCTGCTTAGTTCGAGAAAGGGAAGAGATGGGTACAACTCAATACACCGGCAAAACAAGATATCCCGAAAAAGTCATGTCTGCACGTGGGTGCTAGTACCAACTTTGCAACTACAGTCTTCACATTTTGCCTAAACAAAAGTCTCACTGCTCAGTGGAAAAACCAGCAATTTCACGTCAAAAGCCACAAAGACGATTCTGGAAGCATGAGTTGCAAAGACATACTGTACGCATCGTAATATTCGAAGGAACTTTTCTCCAATACTGCCTAAAGTGCCATAAGATACCTTATTTCACTCATTGCACTACTGGGCTGACAAATAGTAAAAATTTAATTTCCTGTTTTCAAAACTGAAGTGAAAATGTAAGATCATTCTGTCAAGGTTAGAATATTTTTGCTAAGGGGTCATATAATGTGGGTTTCGTGTGAAGCTCTGTGATAATTGCAAACAAAAAGCAAAAGGGCCTTCACATCATATAAATAAAACGACAAACTTTACTGTTACTTTCAGAAAGAACACAGAATCACAAGAACCTAGTCGAAAGAAAACGAGGTAAAAATCTAACTACCATACTTGTCCCTTTCTACTAACAGCCATTAATTTATCTAAATTACCATATATGTTGTTGTTGACGACATATTTTAAAAAAACTGGGCTCAGACGGTGCCTTTTAGAGGGACTTTGTTGTAGCAGTGAGGACTTTGTTAGCCGGACGCCTTTTCTGACACCAACCAAAGGCTTTTTCCTTCCTAAAGTTCCAAACTCTTTTTGTACCCGGAACGCCTTGGTCACAGTGCAACTGCACTAACCATTATGCCAAGGATCCTGCTAAATTACCTTAAAAAACGTAAAATACCACATTTCTCTGACATTTTCTAATTATGACGTTCACCCTTGGTAACACTAAAGGGCATTTCTCTGTATCGGGTTACAAAAAATGTATTGCCCTTCAAAACTATACAAGTTATGTATTCCATATTCAAATATATTAACATTTTATTTAAAAACCCTGATTTCTCTTCCAATTCTAATATAAATACTTTAGTGTTAGTATTCGCTTTGGAGTTATAAGGGAGGCAAATGGGAACATCTGCCTCCCTTTTTAAAAAATTGACACAGTACCTCCTGGGTGACGAGTGAAACAAATCTTAAGTAACCACATCATTTAAAATCTGAGAGTTCTAAATGTGCAAAAAGGAAGTCAAACTTTTCTATTAAATTAATAGCCGAGGCACCTGAATTAACGAGATATGGCAAACACCTTTATCGGGGGAAAACAAGCAGATGTACCAAGCCGATATTATCCGACTGCCAAGTGTTGTCACTATTTACTAGTTACATACTCCCATAGAATTGCTAACATAACGACACGGTTAAAAAACACATTTCACAAGTCAAATGCCATTAAAAAGCAAGTAACACATTCGTACCAACTGGAGACGGCTCACCGCCTTGCATCATCGTTAAGTTCCGTCGTAGGGTTGCACTTGGATTACTATCGACAAGAGTATCACCTCTGTGTAAGAAAAAATGGTATAGGATGGGCCGTATTACTAGAAAATAGGGCAATGTTTTTCATGCGTCTACAATTAATGCTGGCATTCAATAAAGCTAATGTGACTTTGAAATACGATCCGACTAAAAAAACAAGAAATAAACTATTTAAACCGAGGTATTTCTTAATAAAAGTGTGTAAAGTGGGTCCTGGTTACTAAAAGAAGCCTGAACACAAATCTGGCGAAAGCATAAAAAAAATTGCTTAAATGTTAAGTGCTTTGACAGGACGTCTTTAAAAATTAAAGGAAGTCACTAAACTAACTGTAAACCAGCTTTAAACCAACCCTTAACCGGATGTGGTGATGGTAGACTCTTTCAAATTAGCTTCGAAAAATGCGATTATGAAATGATGTTGAAAAATATCAACAGCACTGGTCACCAATTAACTTAAATGAAAACCAAAAGCGATCATCAATGAACTTACATGAAAACCAAAAGCGAAACATAAAGAAAATATGGTTTGATTAGATGTGTAATTATGAATCTCATGTTCACTGTAGCGTAAAAATGATTCTTTCTTTTAGTGTAATCTGATGATTGCAAAGAGACGTAAAACGTTAACTTTCCAAATGTTTTAGTTTGTTTAGTCTACATTGACTGTATTTGCCGTGCTTTGCACTGGCTATTCCAATTGAAAACTGGGCAAGCAAGACAAGTCTTACAATTATGCACGTATGTGATGGATATCACCTGGTAAGAGTGTAAATCTCGAAAGCTTGTGTAAAATGCTCCAGGATTTTTCCAATACCCTTTAAAAACTCCTTATATTGGGGTAATAACACGCAAGGCAGCAATTTGCATCACTACCTCACGTAACTACATATCAACAGAAGCTTTAAAATATTAAAACTTCTCCTGTAAAATATCAATGCTTGGTAGTTGTGGTTTTAAATACAGCATTTTTCTCAACAAAAAATTATCGTGCTATATTGAACCATTAATCCAGATTTATTTCCCTGCAGTGTTTGCAAACCCTGTTCAGAAAACATATTTGGGATATTGATTTCACGTTTTCCGAGCTTTTAAAAGCAGGCAACAATCAACATAAAAAGCTCTCCTGCACCGACACCCCACTTAGAATTTCATGTTACTAATCACCAAAATGCTGTTTAGCAAATCTAGCTCTGGTTACAGCCTATACCTAACCAGTGGGAGCAAATTAAATGAAACGAGCAGAATTTACCATTGGAATGGACTAAAACGCTTTGCAAAGGTACAACTCCTTTTGTAAAATTTGTTTAGAGTACGCTTATGAAAATTCAACCTTTGTCTGCATATCGACATACTGATTTTTCTAAAGTTGACAAGTCTTTAAGTGGGTTAACTTTGTGGGTTATACAAGTGACGTTAACTCATTTAATATTATTTTTTTTGGCGTTACTCACATAAATTCAGAGGTGACTGGTGACTGGTGACTTAATCCCAATAAGTTACAGGGATGCATTTACATGTAATGAGTAGATCGAGTGGATCTAAAACTACTTACAATAAAATAATCCCACTTTATGTCAGGCGAGCCAAAATGACATTATTGGTCAAATACCTGACTGTCACCACAGAACATCATTAAACATGTTATCTTCTCAAACTTAGCCTGCACAAAATTATTAATCGAGAAATGCACAAAACGGCTTCAAATGGGTATCCAGTAATCTTATTATAAAATACCTTAGGACTACCTAAGGTATTTTATACCTTAGGTAGTCCTAAGGTATAAAATACTGGTTGTTAAGTGTACCTTATTGTTTCCAGTTATAACGTAAATCAAAAGTTTGGCTCGTGTCCACGGTACTTCAAACTCTGCAACTCGTAGTTTTAAATGAACAAACCATTATATATGACAACAATATAATGAGTAACTTAGATGAGAATCTATGTTCACAAATTTTTCTTTAGTATATTACCGTCGTGTAAGTGTTCTTATGTAAACAAAAACATATTAATCTACAATCGCTATGGAATACCCTTTAACTTCCATCTTATAACATATCAACACATTCTTTCTGTTCAGTTCTTGAAAAGTTTCTCATGACATGAGGCGTTATGGAAGCTGGGCTATTTGTATGGTTGTGTAAACGAAATAAACCAAATTCCGATCGTCCTACCTTTCTTCCTTGGCAATCATATCGGCCAGATCATACTCATCCTCACCATTTGAGAAAAGACCATACTCGTCCTCTAGTTCACCTTAAAAGAAAATAGGTTTCCACCAATATCAGAATGTGAAGTATAATAAGAACGAGATCTGAATGATTGTGCAAAATACTTATGATCCCATCTTACCGATGTTATCTTCACAAATCCAAACGTTAAACATCTGAGACCTGCAAGAACAATTTAAGTATACTATATGCCCCCACTCTAAAATAGTAATAGTAAAAGTAATAGTAAAAGTAATAGTAAAAGTAATAGTAAAAGTAATAGTAAAAGTAATAGTAAAAGTAATAGTAAAAGTAATAGTAATAATAATAATAACAATAATAATAACAATAACAATAGATAACAATCAACTTCAACCGAGCATCTTACATGTTGCTGAAAATACAGTGGCGTCAACAGATGCTGACGATGGGGCAAATCATGTCAATGACAATAATGTACATACTATGAATATTCGAAAATGGACAAAGGAGCAAAAACGGATTGTGGANAGTAATAGTAAAAGTAATAGTAAAAGTAATAGTAATAATAATAATAACAATAATAATAACAATAACAATAGATAACAATCAACTTCAACCGAGCATCTTACATGTTGCTGAAAATACAGTGGCGTCAACAGATGCTGACGATGGGGCAAATCATGTCAATGACAATAATGTACATACTATGAATATTCGAAAATGGACAAAGGAGCAAAAACGGATTGTGGAAACAGAGAAAGAAGAAAAAAAGAGCGAGAAACTTTCTGAAAAGAATTAAAAGTTAGATGGGAAGCAGAATATCTGGAAAGTAAGAGGGCAGCCCAAAACATAACTGATAATGCCAAAAGGTTTAAGAAAGAAGGATGGGGGAGGAACAATCTAACTAATAGTCAAAACAGTGACCAGGAGATAATAAAAGTAACAGAAAAACGTGAACAACTAGACTGGACGACTAAAATAAAGCTTATCTGCACGACCAGAAATATGGAATGAAGGGCAGAAGATGACTAGCCGATGGATAGAAATTTCGTGCGGATTTCTTCAAGGTGATAGTTACTCACCAGTGAATGAAAGCGCACAAATTTTGTCGGATATACAGATCACTAGAATGAACATCGCCGCCCTGACACCCCGGTTTTGAAAATGATTCCAGAAAGAATTTTATAATTGGTATAGCATTTCCTTGGGACAAGAGTTGAAGAGAAAAAAACACAAAAGAAAACTGAACATTATTCCGAAATCGATAAAGAATTGAAGAAAATATGGAAATGCTCACATGTTGAAATGATCCCAACCATTGTTGGAGCTTTTGGTATTGTGTCAAAGAACTTTGAAAGCAGGATGATGACTGTGACAATAACTACTTTCGCCTAAAAAACCTGATCCGAATCTTATTAGTAATTGGGTATTCTCTGCAGTAATAAATCCCAACCCATTCAAAAGAAAGAATTACCTCTACGCCGTCGTGTTCTGTCAATAAAATCTTTTATTTCAATTCTTGTCTTACGATCCTGTGATTTGGAACCGCGAATAAAATCATGCTTAAAGAGAAAGAAAACAGAAATCAGTTAGAAATTATTGCTCACTAACAATCATTATCAGCAGTCGCTGTGACTCTCGTCTGCCTAAAGCAATTTAATAGTGGGAAAGCTGGTGGTACCCTTACCACAATGTGTTGCATTTTATAGCATCTGTTTGCACAAAATAACGGGTTTTATCTCACTGGAATACATCAGATACGGTACTTACACGACGCTTCAAAAACGCCTAAACGATTTTTCTTTTATTTCGTCCGCTGACTGGACGTATGCACCAGTAATCTACAATCAGCCAAATCTCTGATTTGGTGCTATTACCATTACACAATACTACGTTTTAAAAACGGCTAAACAAAAAAACACTGAAAAAATTACGCATGTGTACGTATTAATGAACAGCTTTGGCATGAAGTTCTGTTCTTAGCGACACTTTGATCATTTGACATTTATTTTGTACAAACACATGTAGAACCGAAAAATAACTTTTAAAGGGAGTGCAGAAGGTATGAAAACAATCAAAACACATGCATATCTGAAAAAATCCCCAGTTAAAAAAAATATAATTAGTGCTGTATGTATCCGGCGCTCCATGAAGGGACTGCAAAAAAATTTCAAGTTTAGTACGTTTAAAAAGCCCACAAAAATGTTTCCAACTTTTATTGTAGTATTTTAAATCTCAAGTAGAGTATTCTACCAAAAAAAGTATTAATTAAGAAAGCATATATTTCGCAAAAATATGTGAAAATACGCTGTGTTTTCCTACTAAAATTTGTAAGTCGAACACGCTCTGGACATGTGGACCAGTAACCTGCGATCAGCCAAATCTCTGATTTCCCATACGGTACTATTACCATTACACAATACTAATAAGTAGCTCCCCTCTCTCCCTCCTTACTAACACACTTACACTGCAAACATTTTATGCACCAAGAAATGTATTATAATTATAAAAGTTATGTCACAATGCTCCCACTACATCTCTGGAATTTCTTGTTCTAATGTTGAAACAAATCACATCAAAATCAAAATAAAAACAAACAAAACAAAACCAGCTCTACTTATCTTTTCATCCTACACACTGAAAGCAAGGAAGGACGCCAATTTCATGGAAATGGGTACATTTTATGGAGTACCTGTTTTTTTCGTGGTATTTCAATCCCATATTTAACATTGCTTCCATTTCAAAGCCTGCTCTAAATATGGAAACTCTGCCACTTCTAACGAAGAGAAATGGCAGAGTTAAAAAGTTTGCCTCGCACAAACTAACTACAACATAGCCACCATATACGCTGATTTCATGCCCTAGAAATCATCAAACAATCTCTGGGGAAAAAAGAAGAGAAAACACCAAAACCTCCTCCTTGCCAAATCGCGGAACATTTGCGACCTAAGTAATTTAATGTTACTCAAAAACTATAAACAACTAAACAGTTCATGTTCTATTACCTGCAACAACTGTTCAGCAGTTGGTCTTTGGAGATAATTTTTGATGAGACAAACATTAACGAATTCTTTAAATTTTTTCGACCTAAACAGAGGAAAGAAATTGATATAATAAATGTCTACAAACGCTTAAAATCTCCGGCACCTATAAGCCTCGTCTTTACCCTTACCATATTTCCTTACAGAATAAGCTTTAATTTGCAACACAACATTCCTAATAAAAATGAGATTGCTTGTCTGTTCTTCTTAACGTCTTGCAAAAAGACTCGAAAAGAAAAGAAAAGAAGAGAGAGAGAGAGAGAGAGAGAGAGAGAGAGAGAGAGAGAGAGAGAGG
>RDPX01000146.1:1057263-1079079 GCA_003991215.1 Morbakka virulenta
TTTTTGCTCCTCATTCCTACAGAAAAACGACTGAGCCCTTGATTAATTAAAATATCTGAAACCTTTTTCAAAATAAAATGTTCAATTAATGTTTCCTTTTTTTGTTGGTCTCTCAGTGGCCAAATACCAATACGTAAAATTGTGATTTTCGGTTTCACATTCTTTAACCTGCCTCTTGCCTGCATGGGCATAAACCATATACCTGAATTACATTATATATATTACTATAAATGTTTTTCTTCAAATATCCCAATAA
This sequence comes from Morbakka virulenta, assembly GCA_003991215.1. Classification (NCBI taxonomy): domain Eukaryota; kingdom Metazoa; phylum Cnidaria; class Cubozoa; order Carybdeida; family Carukiidae; genus Morbakka; species Morbakka virulenta. Next base: position 1,057,520 of record RDPX01000146.1, read on the forward strand.
AAATAACCACTGGTCACCTTTGCAACTGATTCAATTCATGTTAAAATTAGCACCAAAATCGCTTACCTAATTTAACTTCTGCATTTTCAGTAAGAAGTATATTCTGTCCCTTGATATCCCTGTGAATGACATGGTTTTGATGCAAATGATGTACCCCCTGTTAAAAAAGTATTACATGAATAAAAATGATATTCAATATCTAATAAATATATTCACGCACAAAAAACACTTACAGTAAATTATTAAAAATCTAACGCCCACCCTCTGTTACCCTTTCCTGGTTATAAATATCCTAGAGCAAGCACTTTTTGTGTATTTTTATCAATTTATCAATAAGCTTTTCTTTGCATACCGTTCAAACAGCTTTTAACAAAAAGGCATTAAACCTAAATACGACATATTAATAATAACCTAAAAATAGTATTACAAAAGTTAGACCAAAATTCATATTTCGCTAAATAGCGCCATCACACCCTAACGGATCCTGCTGAGGTCTGCTATGGTATTAGCGTCGGCGTACTTAATAATGAAAAACATTTATTTTCATGTTATCCTGGCCGCACCCGTAAAATGTTAAGTCCCTGTGATTATTAACTATATACATACTGGCCAAATAAAAAATCAACATGTCGTCAATTATAGTTTAATAACTAGGATGCCATTCAGTTTTATGAACTATTTCAAAATAGGACAAATTTTTATTAAATCAAAAATACCCCCAAACCCTATCATCAGCTCCCTACTTATCAATTTGTTGAGATACTTTCGAATTTTTAACTGTTAAGGTACTGGTATTATTTGACAGATGTATGCTAAAGGAAAATAATCTTTTATATTATTATGGTTTTTTAATTGAGCCACTTCTCTATAATACAATAAATTTCATATAATAATAATAATAATAATAATAATAATAATAATAATAATAATAATAATAATAATAATAATCTATAAAATAACAACAGCAGTACTAGTAGCAAAACAGTAACAGAAAGTAATAGTGTGTAGTAATAGCAGTGAGTAACCTTGAGGTACAGCAACATCAGTGCTGTAACTCATGACCGCAATAACAAAGCCGCAACTACTGAGCCGCACCTCCACCTAAATCAGTCTGCTTCTCCACATTCCAAGGAAAGTTGTACGCTTAACAGTCCTCTGATTGTTAAAAAGGGTGAACTCTAATGATACTGTGACAGAATTAACTATATCATGGCACTAATAAAACTCAGTGGGTTTAAGTTTATCACACCATGTATAACATTATTTCTGTAAAGGTTACCGTTATTGTAAATTGATATTATGATACTTACATTTAGAACTTCTCTTGAAATATAAGAAATCCAGTCTTCCTTTAACGACCTTGTTTTTGTGGCTATTAGGAAAAAAACAAAAGAAAAATACTGGCATAAACATAAGTATAACTGAAACCAAAGTAAATTAAAAGGGGTGTGAAGTAAAGTGTAAAGGAAATTAAAGATCTGTGGTCAATGCCTCAGGCACTGGCTACACCCCTTTAAAGGTACTGACTTAAACCTGACTCGCTTGGCGTAGTACAGTCATCAATGGTGCAACAGCACACAACACATGGACCCAGCCAAGGTAAAACGTGTAGCACAAAGGTTCTACTAATGCAGCAGTTATTTCCTGCTGTAACCTCATCAGCAACTTCGGCAGTCACACTAACTTCAGGCCAGGTAATGAAAGACGGCCCTTTAGCTTTAGGAAGGACAAACCGCTGATACCATGAGATGCCAAAATGGTTGTAAGTTGGTAAAACAGGCTGTCCTTGCTTCTTTTCTTATTGCTGATGCGTCACATTATCTATCATGGTGCAAATTCAAAATATCAGTCCTTTTGAACATCCTGTTGATTTCTCACAATTTTTACTATTAACAGATTTATCCTGCTTCCTACATTTCATTGAATATATTGATAGTGGGCGGGTGAAAGGAGGCCAGTAGAACAGATTTCCAATACTTAGTTTGCAGCTTCTTCCAATGATGTAAAGATGCATTGTCTGAAGTCTAATTTATCAATCCTTTATTTCCATACGTCATAGGATCAGTTTGTGACGAAGGATTCCATGAAGTTATATGTTAGTTGTATTGACGATCTATGAAGTAACCTGATCCTTCACTTAAAGCTGATAATGAAATCAAACCTATCTTTGAGGTCTCTTATACAAGGCTGTTTATTTTATGAAATTCCGAAGGTCATAACAGAATGTTTACTGGAATAAAAAATTATTTCATATTTGTACGTCCTACTAAAAGCAAAGATAAATTGAAATAAAAAATGATATGGCATTTTAAAGTAGAAATACGTTACTGGCAACTGCTTCGAAAACAACGGAGCAACTCTACCAAATCAGCTAGTAAAGCTTCACGCCATTCAAATATGTGTATATTGTGAAAAGCCCCTGGAGAATATCAACTGTCATACCTTTTTAAATATATTTTTCAATAAAATCACGGAATCAATAGCTGTAATAAAAGCTATTCCAAAAAACAACAAAAATTTCTACGGCATAAAAGGTTTAAAAGTGCAAGATAAAATATTCACGTTTTCTCTTTTTCCCTTGTTTCTAATTTCATTTCGAGATGTACAATGAAACTCAGTTGAGCTCATAATGAAAAGTTAATTTAACGTTTGTTACTAAAGATCCAATACATACCACAGGTTAGGTCGGGGCTTAAATCACTCTTTCAAATGGCTTAAATTGCCATTTTTCCAATTTAAATCATAACATCATAACGGCAGAAGAACGCGTCGCATTTGGGAATCGAAATATGCTATACTGAAATATGAATGATACCTACATCCACCTGTTTTCGTTGGCAAAAAACACACTGAAAATACTAAATGAACCAATTATAAAACAATCGCAGAAACAAAAGTTAAAATCATCAAACCTTTAACAAGGTCCGTTACTGATCCGGCACCACAAAATTCCATAACAAGCTAGAGAAAATACAAAAGTTACTTTAACAAAAAGATATTTTGTGGTATACGTGAGGGAAGACGCAAAACAGGTATTTTAAACGTTTGGTGTAGCCCATTAGCTTATTGTTTATCTTCAAAGAAGACCTTTATATAAATACATTAAATTTACATAAAATACAATGACATTCTGCATTATTTTTGCAAATTAAATTTTCTCTTGGCTTTTTCATAATAAAAAGAAAAGTTTTGTAAGTAATTTCTTCATACAGCTCCATAAAAGTTAGCAATTTTACCTTTTCGCAAGTTTTTCACGTTTTACAATTTCACAAGCATGAACAGTAATAATAGTTAAACTGCAGACTACCGAGTTAGTGCATATTACTAAATTCTCATTCACCCCACAAATTCAATGAAATAGAAATAAAAAACAACAACAAAACCTGGTCAATTAAACGAGGAAAATTAAAGATAGGCTCAAAAAAGAATTTTGTCCATTTATACGTCTACGTAGTTCGAAACTACTGACAAGTTATAAAACTCGAATTTTATGAGTTCCTGTAGGCAACAAAAACACTAACCTGTCTTTCGCTATACGATCAAAATACTGTAAAGATACATTTACACACTCGACTATTCTTTGAAATCAAAAGTAAAATTCAGGTTTTTAAATAGATTTTAACATTTATTAACATCTCAGCATCTCCAAAAGAATTTAACGGCGTTAGCTTTTTTCATTACAATAGCTGCAGCAAAACGATAACGAGGATGATGATGATGATGATGATGACGATGATGATGATGATGATGATGATGATGATGATGATGATGATAATGATGACGATGACGTTGGTGATGAAGTTGATAAAAACTATGACGATAGTGACGACGATCATGACAACGATGATGGTATCTATGACGATGGTGATGATGGTGATGATGACAGTGATGATGACGACGACAATATGATAATGAGCGACGATAACTATTATCATATCATTACAAAATGATATTTAATTTTAAACAATAAAAACCTTTTATTAATGTGAGGAAATTTCCTAATCGCTCTGCTCACTGTATTGTAGAATCGTTTAAAACTATTGTCAATCTCCATTGTTAATTTTGTGAACCTATAAGATTTAAGCCTAGTCAGTAACCATCCGATTTTCTCATAGCCGACGACTGACTAGACTTGATAAAGCGCATATATATTCACATTAAACTTCGTCTACTAAAACTGATTTGTATGAGGCAAAGTTCTTATGTTTGGCATTCGCTATTTGAAGTTTGGGTTTGTTTAACGATCATTAAAGGGCCTCAAGTAAGGTATTCGGCTATCGAAACCAATATTTTACAGTGAATCATCCAACTGAGTAAATATTTGGTGAATTAGTCGTATGTGTCAACAGTTGACTGCATTCTTACAATACTAATAATCTATATATTTATATAACTACAAAAAACCCTTTAAAGATTAACACAAATTTTGAAGTTGATAACTCTGTCAACCAAGGAAACAAAGAATATATTTTCACCCGTGACCGCACAAGTTATTATTTCATAAATCAATAAAGTAAAATGCTAATTTTTCTCAAGTTCACTTCAGTATTCAAGCTATGTTTATTTGTAAACAAGTATTGCTCAAGTTTTCAGTTAATTGACATAAACATTTGGGCCCCTAATGAAATAATATTAACTTATCCAACACTATTTAGCAATAAGTATTGAAAATACTCATGCAATACCTACAACTTACAAATACCTACTAGCTGCTTTAATTCAAATTTATACTTTGCCGGCAATAAAAAACTTCAACTCTGTAAAAAGATGTAGTCTGTTTTCATAAACCTAAAAAACTTGCCTTTTCCAGCTGCTCCAATCATCACAGTCCAGGAAGACACAACTGGCGTCATAATTCGATACTGAAAATTATTGACAATTTTGTCATTTTTCGGCCTTGGACCTTTCTATACCTTAATTTTGAAATGATAACTTACATTTTGGCAAGTTTGGCTGAGGCAAATTCTATATCTTTAAATTACAACTTCTTAACACAACTTTTTTACGTAATTTGTTAACTTTCGATAAGCATAAAAGGTGCAAATGGCTGCTGACCGCAATCTGTTTTATCTTTTCCCTAACATCATTAACAATCAAAAGAAATGTCTTTAATAAAATTATTAAAATAATATTCAACTGCTTGCGTTAAAAAACCCACAAGTTTATTTTGTCTGTGAAGGAAAGCCTCGCAAGATCAAGAATCAGGCATTTATTTATTTGATGTACTAGTAACGTTGTTTATGTGTGATGTAATTACGTATGATTATATGTCATTAGCAGTTTGCTGGTGCATGTCTATTATAAACAATCAGCTCATGGTATTAGTAAGTTTCATATATATAAAATATAAACGCTTGTACTAGGGAGTGCTTGATATTTATATAAACATAGCTGAAACAAAAGCAAACGTGAAACAACTACATTATTTGTGCAACTAAAAGTTTAAGGTATTTCACGACTGCAAGTATATATACACACATACATACATACATACATACATACATACATACATTCATACATACATAAATACAAAAAGGTTTAAAACCTATCAATTTTTCCACTTTCCTATAAAGAATAAAAAACAAATAAATAACATAACATTTTCTTACCCATAACTGATCATCCCCGCCTTGAAGTCCTTTCTTGATAAATGCACCGAAGTACCTAGCAATATTTTGATGGTTGGAATACTGAAAGATGAAAAATAAATTCTATCAGAAATCCATCCACGGAAAAGTAGCACAATTCGACAGAAGTTATTACCAGCAATCATGTCAATCACCACTGATAAAACTTTTCAACCATAAATAGCCAACACTAAAGTCCGTAAGTTTTTACAACCTTAACTTGCTGCAACGAAAATTAACCCTTTAACTAAATCCAAAATCAGTTTTCTACCTTCAACCTTTGCCCTTTCTTGGACACAGAAAATGCACCTATATTTTTATTGGTCCAGTAAGCAATTTCGTACCTAGATGCTCTTTTTGACAACAGTTTATGACTTTTTACAAGATTCTAAAGTAACTTCTGCTTAAAGTATCATTACTGCAACCTCTTCCTTTGAAGGCAACTCCACAAAGTATTCTGAGAAATCTGACCCCAGGTATTCATGCACTATGTTTATAACTTCCTACACTCTTACTTCAATCACTAGTCAAATGTGTCCAAAAAATATTAAATGCTTCAATGACCATGGTCGTATTCGGTCCAATATGAAGGAGCCATCTTTTACCAGTTAATCATTACTACAAAGGGACTTTAACTCAGCAAACTGATTAATCATTACACCAGTTCCTGTCTCGATGCACAAAACGTCATAGCAACCACTCACATCGGAAGAAGGGAGCGCGTGTTATCCAGAGTATTGATGGCCGTCATCCCCTTTATCCCCAAGTAAAGAGCAGAAATCGGCTAAAATCACGAAAGAGCTTCATCCATTCTACAGATATGTCTACTACTAATAGAGAGGTACCAGGGCAGAGTGAATGGTCACAGTTTCCTCTGAAAGATGAATGGAAGAAAAAAGAGGTCCCTCAGAATGCATGGCTGGTGGCAACGGATAGAAATGGCTGGTATGGGGCTCAATAAACAGGCTGAGGGTTGATGTTGGCCGCTGCAAGAGCTTGGTGAAGCGGTGGGAGATAGCTGATACCGACGTATGCTCATGTGGAACCCAACAGATAATGTCACACTTAATGTTCAGCCCTAATGGTCCAGCTATGTGCTCACCACCTGACCTCTCCAAAACCACAGGCGATGCCATTATCGTAGCAACCTACTGGCAGAACCAGATTTGATGTCCTGCTGGGGCACAATGATGATGATGACGATGACTACACAAGTTACGTCTTTTATCCAACAATGCAGACAATACTCTTATTTCTCTCTATGTTGTATTGGCAAAATGTGTGATCATTTGGATGCTCTAGTGTTCCTGCCTGAACCGCATGCATAGGAGAAATGTATCCAATGATTTCTTTATTATGAATGGCAGGTTGAGGAGTGTGCACATATTTTTACAGTAAGGAATTGGTAGCGTTTAAAAAAAGTATAAAATCAAAATTTAACAACATGCAACTCTCCATACTACAGTGGCATCTAGCCAGAGTAGTATACTCCAGTTTTCTAAAAAATCCCTTTCAGTTTAAAGACTATACTACAACAATCAAATGACCCTTCTTAGTTGTTAAAAAATATTCAAAACATTCTGAACAGTGCCCCTTATTAAGATATTCTTATCTTCAATGTCAACTTGGTTTAGCTTTATCTATCCCTGGCCTCCCCATCTAATTGATGTGTTTCAACTTTATTATTTGAACAAAATATAAATGGGACTTAGCCTATTAGAGACACTTGAGAAATCTGATCATCATTAACAAACATTCACTTTTAGCTCAACACATGACACCATTTAAACAAAAAGGCTTTTACACCTTGCACCATAGCTCAGCTTCCAGTTGCACATCCAAATCCGTAAGTGACAAATCTTCCCTTTATGCTTATCTGCCGGGCTTCTGCCCACCTTTTGTCATTACTACCAACTTTTACTGTCAATAACATGCAATGTTTTGTAGTCAAGTTCATGATGGCATTTAAAACACTTAAAAACCAATACAAAAATCACTCACTGATACTATACAAATTCACAGCTACATATAAAGCTAACCAAAACATATAATATGATGTCATAACATATCATAGAAAGCTAGTGGCTAGTTCTGGTACAGACAACAGAGTGTCAACATAAAACCCTAAGAGAAAAGGTTAAAATATTTGTTTCGTGAAAACAGAGCTAGCTACTAAATTAATTTAAACATATGATACCTTTCTAAGAACATTGATTTCAAGCTTGATTTCTTCTTCTTCATCCTGTTAAATGGGGTTTTAATGTCAGAATATAGTCTAGTTCTTGCACCTAAAAAACTCCAATAATTCTGTAGCACAGAAAAAACTCTTTAAAGTAGAAAAATACCAAAAGAAATACTTTAATAAATTTGCAGTCAAAATGCTTCTACCTAAATATTTTTGTTACAGATTGAATGCACAATGCAAAAGGCCTAGTTTGCTATGTAGGCAGTGGTGTGGAGGTTACAAGGCAGAAGGAGATGCATTTCTCTGGATAAGGCGCTCATATAAGCTACAGTTTTGTATTAATGCAGCTGGTGGGAGGTTAGGAATATCAGAGATATATCTGGATCTTAACCTTGGTTGTAATATTAAAAAAGGATGTCAGTTACTAGTGTTGTTAGATATGTTACTAAAAGAACACAATATAAAGTTTTGCATCAAACATTTAAAGTTAACTGGTCCCATTCTTGGTGGAGGTAAGGCAACAATATTTGGCAAAGGAGAAGCTAAATTCAGAAAAGTAAAGAACCATGCAAGGCATAGAATCACTAAACGTATGGAGCAGTAAAAAGAAATAAAAAAAACCATAACTGTCAAGACAAAAAGTAGGAGTTAGGTCAAAAGATAGAAGGCTGACATTTGCATTTGCTTCAGAAATGCTAAATCTCTTTAATTTCTGAGAAAACAAATCACCAACACTGGGTAAAATGATGCAAAAAAACCCAGCTGGATGAGGGTATGAAGGTTTTAAAAGTAGCAGTGGAGTGAAGATGTAGAATGAACAAAGTTATGTGACCCATTGTGTGTGACATTGTGTGAAATAACATTTAAAAAATGGACTGGAAGTCCAATTACAAAAATAAAAACATCACCAAAAGTCAGAATAAAGTTACTAAAAGCTAAAGTCCCTCCATTCCCACGCCCCTAACATAAGATGTCATTCCAAGTCAGATTTGGGAATGATAGTGGGCTAGGTGAGGCTTTAACCTACTTTCTTACTTGGAATATTTTGACATAACAATACACCTCCATATTTTACAAATAATCTCATGGTTTTGTTATTATTACTTATTTCATTTTCATCAATCATAAATCTGTGGTAATAAAAATAGTTTTTGTACCATCTGAAGCACTACAATCAGAAGGATGGGTCTTAAACAGTCTTTAGTGGGATGTAGAGGGTGGTGTTGTATTGTGTTGTAAAGGTACTCAAAACACATTTATAAATAATGAGTGGTTAAAATTTATTTGGCTACAACATTACACAATGTAAGGTATTTAAAAAGTAGCATTACAAGTTAATTTAAAAGGTCACTTGGTCTAAAACAGTTGATTAACCTTTAAATTTCAATTTTCTTTACCTCTGTGACACTCATTATTTTTATTGCAGCAAGTTGACCAGTTCTTTTATGACGGCCCTGAAAAAAAACCCAGAAAATGGTCAATTAAGTAAGATATGTAAATGAAACTTAAACAAAATTACATTTACCATTTTTCTCTACCTTGTTCATTCAAGGTTGTAAAACAAAAATACTACAAATTTACTTTACAAAATGTTGAATTTAGTATCCCACCCTTCCTGTAATATAAAAGGCAACTATACAGTAAATCACATATAAAATTTTTTTACAGTTTTTTTTACAGATCATCATCTCAGCCATTATTTTTGCCTTAAATTTATGAATTGAAAATATTTTCTAAGCTTTAAATACAACTTTTTTTGAGATAAACCTAATTTATTTTCTACTTCCCGCAGGAACATAACTAAAGGAGATGTTTACTTTTCATCATTTTTCTAAATATCAATTATAACATTCCCATTCAATGATCCTGAACTGATTCATTTTGTTGACTGGATTGTTGACTGTTGTACTGGTTCATTATTATGTATGAAGCCATCCCCCTCAAGCAATCATACCAAATGCTTAAAATGAAAACCTGTTCAAAATAAAAGCTTCTAGATACTTGATTCTGGCATACCATTATCTGTAAACACTTTTTAGGTCAGTAAACTTTTCACACACTAATAAAGCTATATGTATACAAATTAAATTTGTGTTTGCTTGTTTTTTGTCTCATGCCAATGGTATGTGAATTCACACCTAAACTATATTAAAAAGGGCAAAATGTGTTCCTTATTGTGCTTCAGTTCAGAATTATTTAAAGGAACAAAGTTCTGTGAAATTTATATCTATTAATTCTCAATTAATTCTGCAAAAAATATTGAAGAAAATAATCAACAAAAAAATCCAAAAAACTACACCCTCGAAGAAGTTCTGTCACAAAACAAATGATTTTAATAATTTTATCTTAGAACATTTTAGGTGATACCTTTTTAATATTTGAATGTAAGTAATCTTTTCAGAGTGCATATTTTTGTGGGGATTTTTTATTTTCATTTACTTTTATTCACACTCTTGTCCCCTGGTTTACTTATTTTCTTTCTTAATCTTGATCATTAATTCCTACTTTTTTATTTCACATTAGCTTCTCCATTATGTTGCATGTTGTAATAAACAAGGTGGCAGTTTCACAAACAGGGGAGTTTAACTGGTCACTTCAACGAAGAAAATTAGCAGTGACTGGTGATGACCAAGGATGGACCTCTGGTTCCAGTTTTCAGTAAAGGTATGGCAAGGTGCATATGTGATGACAGGAAACATGTTTTAAGTAATAGACAACTGATATCATGACAGTAAATATCATGTTCACCAGTGTGAAGCTTAACATGTGAATATTATATAATTGGTATAGTTGGAGAAAATGAGTTCTTTCAAAATCAAAATCCAATCTTTTAATTTAGGGTCATCTGCATTAAGTCTTTTGAAAAGCACTTGTTTTCACTTTGTCACCTCAAACACACCTTTTCTTTATTTAAATTGTGGAATGTCAGTTTGATTGACAGGTACCCTTCAAACCATTTTGGTTAACCAAAGTACCAACAAAAAACTGTAACAGATATTCAAAGTTAAAATAACATAAAAACCAAACATAATTTTTATGAAATTATTACTTTTCTTTATCATTATCCAATATCCTTTATTCTACTAAAACTTACCTTGTAGACTTGTCCATATGTGCCATTTCCAACAACCTCAACCAGATCAAAATAACCAGCTGGGTCCTGAAACAAACAAAATTAAGGCATTTTCTTGTGTCGTGGATACAAAGAAATGATTAATATATATCATAATTTTATGAGTGTAACTATAAGTAAGTTACAAGTGAAAAGAAAGTAAGAACAAACCATATCATCTCTGATGTTTTAACTGCTGAAAAAAGATAAAGTTTAAATATCTGGGACTAATATTGAAGGATAAACCAGCATGGCTAAAAGTGAATTTCCTAACCATAAATAGCTTGGTGACTTCTAAGTTTTGGTGTGATCTTGCTATGACATATCAAAGTCACAAAGCACTCATATACTGCCAGCTTTTCTAACTACACTACTTATTGTTTTCTTGTTACCATATTTTGCAGGCAAATGGTGGCAAAACACCTAAAGTGGCATTGCCTTCTAAAACTAATCATTGTTAGCATTCACACAAACGAAGAAAGCATAAGATAATTCGCCATATTGTTCAGAATATTTTAGTAAACACTACTGTATAAATAATTAGTCAGGAACTAAAAATTAGCCAGTAAAGGGGCTAATTTTTAGTAAAGGTATGATCCAAGTCTTTTTTTTGTCCATAAGTCCAAGTCCATAATATTACTTTGGCTTTTAAGTGACATAGTAGTTACCAACAAAATTAATACATAAAGACATTATATTTTGCTATTTTTAGTGGAAAGATCATGACTCTTACTAAAAGGCAATATGTTATTCATGAGCCTTTAAGGGAATACTAAAATATATGGATCTTCAAACTCAGAAGAAAGCTTTAGTGCTACTATGGCTATTACAACAAATTTGATGTGTCAAGAGGATCTTTAGTGCCATTACACTGTCAACAAAAAAATTAACAATCTAAGGTTTTTAAAAGTACTGATTAATATGGTACTGTCTGTAGAGGAGACAGTAACATAATGATACCTGTTAAGTAGTAGCCAAAGATGTAAACTTTATAAATATTTGTTGATAGAGCAACCCCACAAAAATATCATGGCACCACACCACCACCAAAACTGTCACAACATCTAAGGATCCTTGTCTTATGAAATCATCAATTAAAACAAGAGCTTTGAAGCTGTACTGACTTGCACAATCCCACAGTTTTATTTGCCAACACTAGGGATTTAGGCCTTAAAATTTGTTGCAAGTCAAAGTTGGTTGTAAGTTATGTCATGAAATCACCAATTACAGTTACAAAGAAAGTTGAGTTGGTCTTTTATTGGTGATTTGCCATTGTAAAAAAACCTGATTCTGTAGGACAGACATTTTTTTGCTAACTTTCTACAAATTCTTCTTAACATATCACAAAACAGAAGAATCCAGTCAGAAGTACCTGGAAGTTGAAGACAGAGGAAATATGACTAAATCTAAGGCCTAGTAAACACTGGACTGAAAAAAGGGCTACCATGAATCTGTGACAGCTGTACAGCCATCATAAGCTAAGCAATGAAGATATCAAACCCCCAACTTGAAAATGTGACTGAACAAGGCGAAAGTACTGATCATAAATGTGTCAGTAAAGGGATGAAAAAGCAGAACCATGACCTAAATGTTTTATCTGTGTATATCATAAGAGAACTGTTTCTATAGAGTCCATTTCCTATCACCCTGATATTGCTATAAACTTCTTTTAAAAGCATGCTTCTGCAACATAAAATGTTAAAAATCATGAAATTTTACAAACAAACAAAATTATGTAACTGTTAGTAGTACTCTTAAAAACAAAGCTGTGGAATGACCAACTGAAAGAATATTCTTTAGAATCACTGCAGAATCTGTCCTAATATATGGCTGTATTGCATGTGCATTGATATCAAAACTATAGAAAAAGCAAGATGGTGCCCACACTAGAATGCTCCATACAGCTCTGAACAAATTATGGAAAGACCATCTAACAAACAGGCTGCTACTTCGTAACAATACCTCTATAAAAAACTTATCATTTTGTAATTATATAGATATACTTACAACTTCAGGAACCATCCCAAGAAAAAAACAAAAGATAGGTCAAAGATAACATTGAAAGATGAAGTGCCAAATAAAATAACTGACTGAGACAGTTGGTGCAAAGCAAGTGGTGCAATGCCAAACAAGCTTGTCCTGGTCATAATGCTAAATGAGTAATTGTGCTGTGTTCTGGATGTATTTTTAATAAAAAACATCTTCTCTTTGATTTTTGGCTCTTGGTGTCAATTCAAGCTGTCAGAGTTACAAGAGTATAAATTTGTCAACTATTTTGTTTAGCTGTCTCTGTTTGGATGCAATTTAATTAACCCTGTCTACTTATAACAAGGTAATACGAACATACAACTTGTAAGCTACTCTGAATTGATTTAAATACACTTGTTCGAATTCAGTCTGCGTTATGGGGAGAATAGCATTGCAGTGGAAGGTATGCTACCTTGTCACACCTGTGGTAAGACAAAAACTTTTTAAGGTCTTCACGTACTTACAGATAATCAGGAAAAAACATAAATAATTTTAGGTTACTATAATGATATAATAAAAACCCACTACATAAACAGAGAACCATAAGAATTTGGACATTTTTAATCAAAAAGGACCTGCAGCTAAAAGTATATACAAATTCAGTTTGGATTTTACAAGCCCGAGTACACTATTCGAACAAATACTGTTGCTTCAGATATGAAAAACACTTTTTGTAATTCCTACCAACGAAGTATGGCTTTTGTTGCAATTGTCCTGTTATTCAAATGGGCATTTTATTTCATTCTGATTGAGATGCGTTTGCAAACTTTCACTTTGAACATTTGCATGACACATATTTAGCAATATTAACAACAAAAACAGCTCCGACTTCGTGATCATAATAGAACCCACGCAAAAAGGAAGGACACAGGCCATGCCCTTACTTTTTCGCTGCTATTTGCTATGTAATAGATAAACTTCCTCCAAACTATGTGATCTTGTTTAGCCACCTGTAAGTTAAAATATGCGACGCGGATTTCTATCCCTACTACATCAATTTTGTTCGACTATAGGGGCGTATAATGAGTATTTGTTATTGGCCTCACCAATCAAGAAAAAAAATGCTAAGGGGAAACCTTTACTTGAGTTCAAATCCATCTTTCATTTGCAGTCATTTTCAGATCATCTTTTTTTTAATTAATATTGGCAGTGCGTAAAATCGGTACCATGGCTGAATGGTTTTTAAAGTGGCGTCAATTTCTGTATCACCATGCCACAGCAAAAATGATACCTTGTAATTCGTAAATTTGACAAATCGTGACTTGAAAGCGGATAACAAATGTCTTTTTCATATGCTAACTGGCTGCAGCCTTAAACTGACTAACGCCACAACGGATTAAAAAAAGAAACCATCCCCTCTGCTGTTCGCTAAACAAGTGCAATATGCATGGTCATTAATATTCAGATCATGCCTTGATGTTGACTTCACAAATATATCTTTTGTCTGATTATTATTTCAGGCATACGTTTTAATTTCAATAAGGGTGAACAATGAAATGTTGGTATTTCAATAATTACTTTTGGCAGAAAGGATAGTTGATCTAGACACGTATATATGTAAATTAGATGTTGAAAACAGCATACAGAAAGTATGAGGTTTTTCGTCCCTAATCAGATGATTTCGTTTATGGTTTTCGGTAAATTTTACTGGTCAAAGAAGCTCCACGTGCGCAAAGTTTTTCCTCAAACACGAGCATCTGCTAGTTTTTTTACAAGAAATCGGCAATGCTTCAAAACTACTATGACTCATATGTACTTCTCTTATCTGTAAAACATCGCTGTGAATACTTCTAACTAATAAATTGTCGGCTTTAGCGGCATGTACAGGCAACTTTTAAACTGCATTAAATAAAGAAAAACCTGTTCTACACATAAATGTTAGCATTCACTATTTCTTATGTTGTTTTCTCCACAAATACCAGTTCATATTACTGTGAAAATGAATCGGTCTCCAATGTCTATCAATTGGGAAATAATATATTCGAAATATCTGCCTTAATATGGGCAGTTTACTATCTGCTAACAGTTCAAATTTATTGCTGTCAGAAAATAAAACTATGAGGAAAGCAGTGCTTCGTGATCCAAAAAATGTCAGGAAATTTTTTGTGAAGAACGACCGGCCTCTTCTTTTGTAGACGTTGAGTGCATTTTAATGTCGAATTTTGACGCAAATGTCAAAACTCTGTCCCATGAAAATGAAGTAAAACTTCATAAGTCAACAGAAAAAAACGAAAAAACATGGAATAACTGTGTTGAAATAATAAGCATTTTCACAACCAGTCTGAAGTCGGATTAGCTCGTTCTTGCTAACTTTGATGTGCAAGAAGAAAATGGAGTAATTGGATCTGAAAGTAACGTCTCCATGAGGGAAAGTACCCCCTGTAGTGTAATCTGTCATCCACCAAAATCAAGATTGTAAAGTTACCAAGTTTATCAAGTTCAGAGAACTTCCTCTACCAACTTCCTGAGTATTTAACGAGTTAAGGTGCAATCTCGTTTTCTCACATCGATCACATTGGAATAAAAAAGGTCAAGAAACTTAAACCATATAATTCTAACGTTCTTCTAAACAAAAACAGTATATAATCATTAATCCTACATAAAAACGGCCAAAATCAATTCAAATTGTGCTTGTTCATTCCAAAAAACGGTTGGTATCACCTACCCTCAAATTTGAGAGATCAATGTCCTCAAGACTCGACATCTCTTGTTATGTAGTCTCCCAACTAATCACAAATGGCAGCAGATTCTTTTTCAGTATACCTGATTTAACTGTTTTATGTATTTGTTCTGTGTTACCTACATAATTACAATGGTCGATTACAAACCAACTACCTTACTTGATTTCACAAAACAAACTCAGACCAACATGATACAGCGCCGGATGTCATTGGAATGTTTTGCATAAAAACGCGCTACACCTGCGAAAAGGAGATCCGGGCTCTAATTTACAATTGTTTTTCAATTGCAATGTTTACAATCACTTGAAACACTTCATATTGCTTGAAAGCAGAGAGCAAAACTTTAAGAGTGCTCATACAAATGAACAGTCTTCTCCGACATATTGACTCCTTTCTTCGGTATTCCTACGTCAGTGATTCCGATAAGGCTCCGTCTAAATATTGGTGTTATGCTTTTGGTATGCATACGTCAGCGATTCTTGGTGGGGAGTCTTATTGCAAAGACACAATGCAACTCGCATATTCCAGAGGTTAAAATTCCTTTTATTTTCATAAAAAAGTGTTTGATTGTTTTACTTCGCCACATAGACAATTGCCTTTTCGATGATTGTAGTAAGCCTGGAACACCCATGATGAGAAATAAATTCAAAATGGGTTACAAGGGACATATAGTCGAGCTCCAACTTACTTTCTTAAACATATCATTTCGTTTATTTAATCTGATCTTTCACTCCAATTAATTCAAATCCAGTTCAATGTACCTTATACATTTCATTAATTTTAATTTATGATGCCAAATTCTCTGCTCTAACACCTTTTTTCGCCACATTTTTTAAAGTATACAAATAGAATATGTTAGAAAAATGATAAAAGAAGTAACTCTCGAAACGTAGTTCAGAGAAACCTTGCGAGTCATGACATGATAAACCTCTTAAGTCTAAAGCTTGGATTAATTGCACTTCCAATAGCCTAATACAGGGTGAAAAAATATACCAAAATGGTCGTTGAAAATGTTGAAAATGAAAACATAATAAATAGTGAAAATGTCTAAAATAGGAAAACTAAAAATAACAAAGTAACCGACCTACGTTATCAACTAAAGTTTCTTTCAAGATTTTTGTGGAATTGATAAATAGTTGGTTTTTTCAGCCTTGCTCGTTAAAATAATGACCTGAAAAGTGAGCACTCTCCCTCCAGTTTGGCAAAGGAAGAGCAAAGGGGGAATTCTGTTCTCCAAACTGCCTAAGAAAAAATGGAAAATGGGTTGGTTGCAATTCAGAGAAAAAGAGCGTTATTTTGAACAAACAGAGAACCACAGTTGTAAATTAAATTCAATTTATGATCTTTTATAAAAATTGCTGCAATAATTAGTTGACCCTTACTTTACAAGAACAAGATTAATTTGGGGAAGATGTTCGAACAATAGCCAACTTTTTCACATCACACGCCCCGCACACAAAAACTGCCTTTCCGGAAACCCAACCTCTTGTGACCGTTGGTTTGTTAAAGACACTTTAATTTGTGGAAATAACAGCTGGAATTAATAACGCACCTTCAGGTCCATAATTTGCCGG
Organism: Morbakka virulenta; assembly: GCA_003991215.1. NCBI lineage: Eukaryota > Metazoa > Cnidaria > Cubozoa > Carybdeida > Carukiidae > Morbakka > Morbakka virulenta. Next base: position 1,074,727 of record RDPX01000146.1, read on the forward strand.
ATGAACTTACTCCCCCACCAAGTCAACAATAAGTATTTTAAAAGGTTCCCCCAATGGAGGAAACAACCAAACAAATTTTGTTCTCTTGTAAAACCCGCCCTCCGACAAGAGCCACTCCAATAGTTTTGTCAGGCAAGACCACTTGTTCCTTTAGAATTGGGATATTGGCGCCAATATTCCAAATGGCGACTCTCTGCCTCCTGATGTTTATTTTTTTAAATATTTGAGTAATTTTTCACTTTTTAAGTGAGTCTCTTTACAGACAAATATCATCCTTGATGAAAAAATAATTTATTCTACTGTTTGACCCTCTGCCACTAATTTTCTCCTTTTCTGTTTTCTATTTAAATTTTACAATCTGAATATATATTGTTCCTAACTTACTGATTACTTATATTTGTGAAAATCAGTGGATATTGAAAGGTTTTGAGCTGTTGCTGTTTGCCCTAATGTTACCCATTTCCTTCTTTTTTTTTCACTCGAATGGAATGTTGACCAATTTTTTGCTAAACCAAGAAAAACATCTGTCAACTTTATGAAGTTGCTAATTAAACATGGGATTGTAAATAATTGGTGATTGTTTGACAGATGTGAACCAAGGTTCCACTTTAGATTTTCCTTTCGTAATTGCAAACTGAGAGTGAATGCTCTGTGAAGTGCGTCTCCCATTGATAGTGCGCACTTCCGGTAAATCATTTTCAATATCTTTGGTGTACATACTGGTGTAAACTACATTTAGTTCTCAGGCATTGCATAATAAAATTTTTCTTTCGTTGGTATACTCACTGGACTTTGACACACACACACACACACACACACACACACACACACTCTCTCTCTCTCTCTCTCTCTCTCTCTCTCTCTCTCTCTCTCTCTCTCTCTCTCTCTCTCTCTTTTGTTGGCAGTTAAAATTGACTTTCCCTGTACTTTTGGATTGTTAAGAATTGCATGTTTTTCAATATAAGTCGTTTGAAAAGTAAAACGGACGGAAGCTTCTAACTTAAATTTGTGTATCTGGCAGTATAAAATTGGTAATCAGTCTAAATTTATTTAGTTGGTTTCCAATGGACTTTCAAAAGTAAAGTGATCTATCTAAAACATGATGAACTTAAACCTGAATAGCTGGATAGAGAGGGTATTTTATTGAGCGTTTTAATCACGTTGGAGTGATATTTTAACTAAATAAGGCGCTCTTCTAACTGAAATTTTTATTAAATAAAATTTAATCTGTTACTTATTGATTTTATTATCCCTCTTGGCCATAGGTTGCCAACAATAGCCTTCCAGAGTTCTCTTTCCTGAGCATTCTCTGGAGCTGTATTTAGGTGAAGCTCATCGTACTGGCGTCTGTCCCAAGATTCCATCGTTCTTTGGCTTCTTAACTTATCTCCACTGAGCAGCTGAATGATTCACTGTCACAAGTACGTATTCCTGATGGTGTCGGGGCATCTGGTCTGGAGAACTCTCTACCCAAGTACAGGATCAGTTGTCTCGCCTGCAATCTTCACTGGCCTAACATTAACCTTTTCATTTTACTAATGCCTTGAAGTGCCAGTTTCTTCTTCTCTAATTGAGCAGCAAATTGAGTATTCTTTCCGGCCTCTTACGCGGTCTTTACATTACATGTTCCGAGACTGACAATCCTGGTCGAAAGAAGGATGGTCGGCCTTGTGGCGTCCAATGATCCACAACACGACGTCGTTTGTCTTCGAGATGAATGCCCTTCTTCTTCCAGACTTGGGATCTGTTGTTTTTCCCTTACATTCCTTTAGCTAGCACAATCTTAGGGATGAGGAAAATGCCTTCCATGCCCAACCCATTTCTTTCTAATCAGGCCTTTGGACCCCCTATCGCCGAATTTTTAGATAGTCAGCTTAAAAAAATTAGTTTTAAATTTTTCTCATTCAGAAGGTTTTGCCTTATTATTCTTCCCTTTAAACATCGAGGATTGTTTATATCATTAAACCAATATCGCCATAAAACAAATGAAATTGTTGAATAAATTGGCTCATCACTATGTTAGTGAAACCTTGTTACTGTCATGCAGTATGTAATACAAAAAAAGACTAAGCTCTCCAAGGAAAGTTGGTGAATGTGAACAGGAGGGTGTGTCCAAAAAGAGTTTAAGAGAAAAATTAAAATAGCACGCAATGCTTTAATTAATTAAAAATTAATTACTTAAATTTAACTAATTAATTCATTAAAACCCGACTCAAAGTATACATCCGTGAGTGAAAATTTAGGTATATTAGAAGTGGCCCATAGCAGTCTATGAAAACCGTAAAGAACCAAAGTGCTCTGACGTCAGATAGCTTTCGGTGGAATGAAAGTTAAACGATGCAACAGAGATAAAACCAACTACATAGAATAACCTTGAACAATGCCAAGCGATACAACAACAACTGTACAAAATTTATATACCAGGAAATAGGCGTCCACACAAGTGTGGAACTTGTTCGAGCAAGCAAACTTGAAAATATAATTATGTATATGTAATAAGAACTATGAGAAGTCACTAAAAATTTGTACCATCCCACTTTCCTTAATGTTAATACACATTTAGTTTTTATGTCTTTTTTAGTAAACCTGCATTAAATGTGCATTAATATTAGAGGCCTTTGGACTTTCATGGTGGAATAATATAATAAAATGAAATCATTTTACAATTAGCATTTTACAAATCACAAGAGGATGGCGGGTTATACAATTTTTTTTCTTTTGTTTCCTATCAACCTTTTTGGTTGTTGTCCTTTTTTTAAATTCTTGCCACTTTTCAAATACTATTATACACCATACCTTGTAAACCTTTGATAAAGCAGGAATCACAAAACCAATCGAGAAAGCCAAGAGTATGTTAAAACGGGTGATAAACCCTTTTAAGGAGAAAAATTGCGCAGAAAACCTTTATTTTTATTACATAATGTTTTGTGTGAATAGAAAATCTTGTAATGTCTTACTTTCTGTGTTTTCTCTTTTTCATTCTTTATTTACATGCATAAGGGCAGCCTTCCCAACCCATAACTAGGAGACTGGAATCTGACTATCGAAATTTGTCAGTTTTGTTTTGAATAAGTAGCCTAAAATCTGTCGAAAATCACCAAAAGGCGAAATTTCTGGAAATGGTAAAAAGTGCTTCGGTAAAATGTTCCGTCGGTTAAACATTTTCGGCGGTTAAAACTTTTGCCAGGAAGTGAGAATTTCGTCAATTTTTACTGACTAACTTTTCGCTAATACGGTATGTCTATACCTTGCGGGTCGCTTAGTCATTCTTCAGGCTTATTTTACAGTTTTCGTGCATTAATGGTGACAAAAGTGCTGGTAGTTTCTTTTCATTCATCGTATAACTTCTTTTATTGTAGACACAGAGCAAAGAAATACTTTGAAAAGGTATTTTAAATAATAATGGAATTGTTATCCAGTCAGACATAAAATATTTCAATCCTTTTTTTTACGTTATATCAATCTATTCATTGTGATTGGGCTTTTATACTGCTCTCTTATGGAACTTCGTCGAAGCAATTTCTTCATCGGATGATTCCTTCTTGATAACAATCATATTCCACAGTTTTAGACAGCGAACAATTAAAACCAGGAATTATTACGTCATTGTGAAATTGATTCCTTCTTGATCACAATCACATTCCACAGTATTAGACAGCGAACAATTAAAACCAGGAATTATTAAGTCCTTGTGAAATTTATTCCTTCTTGATCACAATCACATTCCACAGTATTAGTCAACGGACAATCACAATCATATTCTACAGTTTCAGACAGCGAACAATTAAAACCAGGAATTATTACGTCATTGTGAAATTGATTCCTTCTTGATCACAACCATATTCCACAGTTTTAGTCAACGGACAATAAAAACCAGGAATTATTACGTCACTGAAGAATTGATTCCTTCTTGATCACAACCATATTCCACAGTTTTAGTCAACGGACAATTAAAACCAGGAATTATTACATTATTGTGAAATTGATTCCTTCTTGATCACAACCATATTCCACAGCTTTTGCCAACGGACAATTAAATCTAGGAATTATTACGTCATTGTGAAATTGATTCCTTCTTGATCACAACCATATTCCACAGTTTTAGCCAACGGACAATTAAATCTAGGAATTATTACGTCATTGTGAAATTGATTTCTTCTTGATCACAAACATATTCCACAGTTTTAGTCAACGGACAACCACAATCATATTCCACAGTTTTAGTCAATGGACAATCACAATCATATTCTACAGTTTTAGTCAATGGACAACCACAATCATATTCAACAGTTTTAGTCAATGGACAATCCCAATCATATTACACAGTTTTAGTCCATGGCAAATCACAATCAT
>RDPX01000146.1:1080504-1096582 GCA_003991215.1 Morbakka virulenta
TTATTGTGAAATTGATTCCTTCTTGATCACAACTATATTCCACAGTTTTAGTTAACGGACAATTAAATCTAGGAATTATTACGTCATTGTGAAATTGATTCTTTCTTGATCACAAACATATTCAACAGTTTTGGTCGACGGACAATCACAACCATATTCCACAGTTTTAGTCAATGGACAATCACAATCATATTCCACAGTTTTAGTCAATGGACAATCACAACCATATTCCACAGTTTTAGTCAACGGACAATTAAAACCAGGAATTATTACGTTATTGTGAAATTGATTCCTTCTTGATCACAACCATAATCCACAGCTTTTGCCAACGGACAATTAAATCTAGGAATTATTACGTTATTGTGAAATTGATTCCTTCTTGATCACAACTATATTCCACAGTTTTAGTTAACGGACAATTAAATCTAGGAATTATTAGGTCATTGTGAAATTGATTCCTTTTTGATCACAAACATATTCAACAGTTTTGGTTGACGGACAATCACAATCATATTCCACAGTTTTAGTCAATGGACAATCACAATCATATTCCACAGTTTTGGTCAATGGACAATCACAATCATATTCCACAGTTTTAGTCAACGGGCAATTTAAACCAGGAATTATTACGTCATTGTGAAATTGATTTCTTCTTAATCACAACCATATTCCACAGTTTTAGTCAACGGACAATCACAATCATATTCCACAGTTTCAGACAGCGAACAATTAAAACCAGGAATTATTACGTCATTGTGAAATTGATTCCTTCTTAATCACAACCATATTCCACAGTTTTAGTCAACGGACAATCACAATCATATTCCACAGTTTCAGACAGCGAACAATTAAAACCAGGAATTATTACGTCATTGTGAAATTGATTCCTTCTTGATCACAACCATATTCCACAGTTTTAGTCAACGAACAATCAAAACCAGGAATTATTACGTCACTGAAGAATTGATTCCTTCTTGATCACAACCATATTCCACAGTTTTAGTTAACAGACAATTAAATCTAGGAATTATTACATTATTGTGAAATTGATTCCTTCTTGATCACAACCATATTCCACAGTTTTAGCCAACGGACAATTAAATCTAGGAATTATTACGTCATTCTGAAATTGATTCCTTTTTCATCACAACCATATTCCACAGTTTTAGTCAACGGACAATCACAATCATATTCCACAGTTTTGGTCAATGGACAATCACAACCATATTCCACAGTTTTAGTCAATAGACAATCACAACCATATTCCACAGTTTTAGTCAACGGACAATTAAAACCAGGAATTATTACGTTATTGTGAAATTGATTCCTTCTTAATCACAACCATAATCCACAGTTTTAGCCAACGGAAAATTAAATCTAGGAATTATTACGTCATTGTGAAATTGGACTAAACATTCCGCCCTGAAATTTCTTTTTTAAGTATTGTTGAATATAAATCAAAGATATGGCAACTAGATCTATTTGAATCCAAAAGTAACAGCTCAGTATATACGAGTCTTTATGTAATTATTTGTTTTCACATTACACATAGTGAAAATACGCTCTGATATCTGCAGCAAAAAACAGAGGACGAGAAATTTAAATTTTAACTACGATTAGTAATGATCCTGGCAAAAAAAATTGTGCGAACTTTTCAATAAAGGAATTTAACGAAGTTTACCGGTTACTGTGAGATTGCGAAATTTCTGAGAGAGAGCAAACTGTTTTAAGAGCATGGAAATAACTTGCTACCCCTAACAAAATCAATGTTTATGATTTGACAAAGCTTCTTAAACAAGAAATCTCCATCATTGCCTTTCTTTTATAAGATTTTTTTTAAAATAACAGGATTGGAATACTTCCCTAAGTATTTATTAGCCCCGCAACACCCGTAGCATGAAGGCAGGACGCAGAGTTCCCAAAATGCTTCTGACGTCTCTGATAACAATTGTGCTGCTGTATGAGAATTTAGTTCGAGGAACAACAATCTCCGTAACACGAACTTATGGCAAAACGTGGTACATTATGCTTTAATGTTATATGTGGTATCGTTTTACCCATGAAGTGTATTCTCGGACAATCGTGAAAGTCAATTCAGCAAGATCGAATTATTTCATATACGGCTAATACAGAGAGTGTCAAAGACACCCTTTATTCAGGAAAGACCAAAAAAGAAGTCCTAACGCAGGCAGGACTCAAGATAGAGCTCCTTCTGCACATACATGAAGCAAGATATAAGTTTGGAAAATAAAAGCTGATCGTTTTCTTTGACGAAATAATAAAATTCATTTCCTGTACAATGGTCGACAATAGCAATACTTTGTAATCATATTTTGATTACAATTTGAAATTCTCTTCTCCGAGTAATATTAAAATCCTTTAAGGGTTTCAAGGTGTTCTTTGTCTGCTTTAAAAAGACAGGTGTTTTTTTTATTGCACATTTATTGTCTTTGATAACAACATTCCTTACCTCATCATTCCCTTTATAACAACATCCTCGTCGCGATGATAAGCGAATTTCAAAAATGTCAAGGTAGACTCGTAACCAAATATTCATATTTGCTCAAAGAAATTGTGTTGTTTTTTCAGCGTCAGTTTACAAACTGTATTTAAACAGAGAATCTTTAAACCCCATAGTCTGCACATAGGATACTAAATACAATGAAATACAGCAAAAATAGTATCAAAACGAAAAAAGACACCAAATATTCATCGTTTGCCCTACGGTGAGAGGAAGAAGGTAGAGGACCACACCCAGTTTTATTGTGTCTAAACAAAATCTCCAATTATAAAGAAAGATAATAATGGGATAGTTTAAGAAAAAGAGAAAAAACAGCTAATATTAATGGAAACAAGTAAAAATATTCTCAAAGTTAGCAGTCCGATACGCTTCTTATTGCGCTCGCAAAGCAATCACATCGAAAAGTAAATTAGTAAACGGGTACTTACATCCATTATTTATCCGCAATTTACCCCACCCCCCATGATAACAATAGAATATTTGTTAACTTAATATGAAAGATATACAGTATAAAATATTTTTAATGAAAATTGCTTATATCAATAATAAAACATCCTGGGATATTGTTATATCTATTTAAAAGTTTTTTCTTAAAAGTAAAAAGCAATTTACTAAAGAGAAAATATTTCTAAAGTCAGTCTCGAATTATATCCAGTTCTGCATCTACGGCAGAAAATCTGTCCCTATGTTTCCAACACACTGTCTCTGCTTTTTCAGTTCTTTACCATCTGATAAACTGCTCCAGAAGTCATTGCAAAGAGGTTATTCAGATCTTGTGTTCTGACGAACTATTTTAGACCATTCTCATTGATATTTTGTTACAGGCTCTTCTCTGTTGTTGTCATACAAGTTAAAGTCCAAGACAGTTGTTGAATCCAGTCAGATGACCAAACATGTACATGAAGGTTCACTGAACATTGACAAAAATGTACAATAAATACAGTTAAAATATGTTGTGCTAACTAAATAAATTTAGCGAAAGAACCCCAAGGATTTCTTTTCATTCGACCTAACAGTTAAATTCTAATTAATAATTTATGTGAACTATAACGAGATGAAAACACACTCCACAGTAGCTTAAGATTAATAAACCACGCTGCTGACTCCATTCTTGGTCTCCACTGAAATTTGGACAATTGCATGATGAAATTGATGATAAGGTGACACAACAAAGGCTCAATGCTTCCGGAAATTACTAGCCTCTATTCACTTGCTCTGAGCCATTTACTACTCTACACTACATAGGAGTTCGGAGGTGGTGCTGTTAATACTATGTTTCTATTAGTTATTTTATAACTTACACTTCTTTCCAAATTGAAACACTTTTATACCGTTAAGTGATTTAGACTTAACCTTCATCTTGTAATTTAGATTCCTTTCTTTTGCTCATATTTAAATGGTCCGTACGTTGTCCCTTTATTTCAACAGAAAGCTTAAGATTAAAACTTTCTAACAGGGGACCTTTCGATTCATGTGACATCAAAACAATGAATAGAACCTTTAAGCGTGCCAGGCTGTTAGCTTGATGGGGATCTGGCGGGTTGAAACGTCTATTTTGGCGCCAGAATGCGAAAGTTCATATTCAGCAGTATTTAAAGGACAAGGGAAGCTGAGGAAGAATCAGACAATCTGTCTTGTTTTGCAATTTTCTGTCAAAATGTAAAGGCTATATACAAATTTCTTTGTTCTTAAAAGAGCAGGCGATAAAACCTGAACATGGATAGGCGAAAGTCAGACCTTGTTAAATAAATTACTCAAGAACGTTTAATTTCGAATTTATTATAGCGTTCACCCCTGTCACTTTTGACAATTTGGTGAATGGTTTTGCTGTTCTGTTTTTTGGTGATGATTAACAGACAACTTGTGTCGGTAAATAATACGCATCTCCTGGTTTCTTCTTTTTATCACCTGCAAGGTATCGCACCGGTACTTAAATAAACAACCATACTTAAGTTTGTGGCAGGCAATGCACTCAGTGAAGGAATTTTTTCATCAATATTTTCCCCTTCTTCTTTCTTCCCTGTCCGGACAGTAATATTTTTAGTTCTAACCCTTTTTATTTTACTGCTTACTCTACTTTTTACGTTTTGTTTTGTGTTTCTACACATGCCACTCACCTATTTATACTGCCTCCAGGGTTATTAGTCCGTACCTTTCGCTAGTGCTTTTAATACAAATATACTCGCATTTTAGAAACTTTTAACAGTTTTCTTTTGATGTTTTATTTGATTTTATTTATACATTCATTTTATTGAATCCTTTTCCAATCGATAAATTCAGAACATAAATCAAGACAACAAAACCGAATAAAGTCATCTTGATGACTTTAAGATTCAAAGTATTGATCAAGAAAATAACCAGATTATATCAGACTAATTTGCGATTTCTTTACAAAATCATCGTCAGGACAGTAAAAATAAATTTGAAAACAAGCTATATATACAAGAAATTTTCTATTATTTTCTTGATCAATACTTTGAATCTTAAAGTTATCAAGGTGACCTTATTCGGTTTTGTTTTCTTACTTCATGTTATTTCATTGACAACAGTTAATTTTTTTTGCTAAAGAAAAATGGTGTATAAAAAATGATAATAATAATAATAATGATGATGATAATGATGCTGATGATGATAAAATTACTTGAGTGTATTAGGACGATTGCATTCGTAAATTGCCTGGCATATAATTTTTGTATTTGATTGTGACGGTTTTTAGAATATTTTTGTGATTTTTCCGTTTGTTCCGTGATTGAGTAACACCACATACCCCTCAGATTTATTTCAAAAAGTGGTTCGAAGTAAGTTTAATCAAATATGTGCGCTTTCTACATTTTGTCCAGATTCCTATTTGTTCGTAAAAGCTTACCAAATATAAACCAAAGATAGATCAAGAGATGAGCCCGTTAATTTAGTTGCCAGATTCTTCAATGCTAAAATTTTATCTTTTTAATTCTTTAATTTTTTCGCGAATTGTTTGTAAGATTTGAGCTCTGTATAGAATTTATTGCCCCTTCAAAAACAAGGACTTACTCCTAATTTTGACAATTGGTCAATTGTTAAGTTCCTTTGATATAATGTCATCAAGAATTTTAAACTAATAAATGGAATTTGTGATAAGACACACAATACACAGCTCCAGGCTTTAAATCGTAATAATTTCTTTCCTGTTTTATTACCTTTTCTGTATCTACCTTTAAATGAAAAAAATTCAAATTTCAAGTTCAGCTAAATCGTTGGTCAATTAATGTCATCATGTGCTTCAGTAGGGTCCTGTTGAATACCTTTCCAGCGGCTTTCCAGCAGCGAAGTGTGATGCCCCTCTACTTGTTGCAATTAGACAGGTCATCTCTTTTGGGTAGGTTGATTATGACTTCTTTAGTCAATACGTCTGGCACAACACCTTCATTCCATGTCCGTTTGAACAGGCTATCCAGTTGATTGATGACTGCTTCTCCTCCCGTTTTTAACACCTCACTATTTGTGCTGTCAATGCCAGGGACTTTATTGTTCTTTATTCTTTTCAGGGCATCTTTTCATTTTCCCCTCATGATGGGTTCAGTTTCAATACCACATTACGAAGACTGCTTCAATCGAACTGAGCTTGGCGGGGCTTCTTGGTTCAAAACCTCCTTGAAGTGGTCCACACAACGTACATCTTGTTTAGCTTCCGTTGTTAGAACCTGGTGATTTCTGTTCCTGAGTCAAACATTGGGATTGTCACCTTTTCCTGACAGCTGATTTGCGATCTTGTGGAGTTCCCTTGTATCGTTTTGATTTGCTGCTTCCTCTGCTTTTTTCGTCGTCAACTCAAGCCATGCTTGGTCTCCGACGACTTTAGCAGCGCGACGCTCATCAATTACTTTCCATGTCTCATTCGAAATCCATTATTCTTTCTTCTTGTTCCTTTTGTAACCGAGAATGTTTCTAGCACTGCTTGTCAAGGCATCCCTAAAGGAGGACCATTTGTGAGTAATACTGTTGTCTCCTTGGAAGATAGATAATCTGTTTGATGGGTACTCTTGGAAACCTTCTGAGACCTCCAGACTGAGAAGCTTTTTTATGTCAAATCTGTGGATTACAAAAACCATAATTATTTAATTTGAAATATGCTAAGAAAATCCTAATCACCCTAACTTGCTTTGAATTTTCCCCTTCTTTAGTTGCTTGTCTAACTACACATGGGGATTGCATCAAATATTCTGGGTCTTTTTGGAATTAAAACTTTCATGTAAGTCTGTCAAACCTTTAGAAGACCAATCCTTCCACACATGGTAAAATACAGTCGGTCTGCTGTCCATTTTCTGATAGTTTCAATTATATTAATGTGTGTAGTTATAATAAGAGAAATAACAAAGAATTCATTCAAATAAGGACAAACATAAAAAAAAAGCTAATCAAATTTTAGAAACCACAATAACCGTTTATTTAAAGGAGTTCCTTATTAAAATCTATCGGAATTCTAGATAACCGAAATACTTAACCATTCACTTCTTTATTTATAACCTTACTGAGCAAAGCCAGATAGCATCTGTTTTAATTATGAATTGTTTCTGTACCAATTCTCTCCAATGATTTTGTGGTACGGATAACATCTTCTCGACACAAAAGCCTCCTTGCCAGTGGTGGCGGGTATTTCTCAGTAAAATACATTTTTTAACCATTTTTACAAACTTTGGTAATATTTTTTAAACTAAATTTACAGAATCACTTGATGTGATGACAATGGAGACGCTGATTTGCTTAGTACCCGGCTAATTCCAAGCGGGAAACACTTTTATCTTCAAGTGATAAAAAGATTGTTTTTCATAATGAGTTACATTAAGATACAAATGATATTCAAAAACGAGTAATAGAACGCTTAATGAAAAGCTACTTTGTCAATAAAATACACGATCGTAATCTCATTATATTACAAAGGACAAGAAGCTCCACAGGCCATAATTTGATTTTCTTTCCCTTACAACTGTAGTTACTCTTCAAGATTGTTACATATATATGTAACAAACAAACTTGAGGAGTAACTACAGCTACAGCAACAAAAAATGTAATTACTCCTCACGTTAACCATTTTGCATTTCGGCTCTAATTTCAAAAGATAAGTCGTTGAAGCCCAAATAAAAATTATGAATGCAATCCTTTCTTTTATACGTACATATATATACACAATCATATAGTTGTACATTTTGTAAATTTCATCTTTTGATTTCTACTTACCTAATGTTATGAACTAAAACATGCAAAATATACTACAAATCCTACCACAAAGACTGAATTCCATAACCTCAAGATTTCTTCCCCATATTTTACCTTTGTTATCAAACATAGACACAATTAAATGCAATACATCGTACATTTGTTTTCTTTTTATTCACCAGAAAAGTTATTATTAGATAAACCCCAGAGCTATCTCAGAATTTTGAGGTTGAACTGTTTTAATTGGTTTGGAATCACACACAGCATAAAGGTATTTAGTGAATGGAACTTGGAACAAAAAAGAGATCAACCAAAAAAAGAGTTTAGCCAAGATATCACAGCCTTTTAAACACTTTTAAACATTCAAGTCATATGATAGAGGAAAGCACTCAACAGCTACAGATTTCCACAATCTATCCATCCAAGGAAAGAAACTACATTTATAAAAAAACTCTTTACAAGAAGGGACAGGAAAGCATACATTGAGAAAATCAAAATACTCCTCATGATAATAAAGGTTGACCACATTTCTTCGATGAGGCAAAGGCTGAGAAGGAGCAGTACGATTTTAACTTATTGAGTTGCAAAACACGTCTTTGAACTTAATCAAGAATATCTAGATCATATGAGAGAGCACCTCTCCCTATATAACAACAGTACTCCATGCAATATCGGATTTCTTCTAAGATGACTCCTCAAAGACAGGTCCTGAGCATGTTAATAGTTGCCATTGTACTGTATCCGTTGCCATTCTTTTCATTTCGTCAAGTCTTTTTCTGTCTGTCGTAGTAGGTGTTAATAGGAATTTAAAAATGGCCTTAGAGGTAAGGTGCTTTCTAGCTTACTTACTATACTTACTACCTGCCATGGTTCAGAAAAGTTAATGTACCACATGAAAAGAACTACAAAGATCTGTTTCACTGGTAGGGTAGATAATTTGCCAGGAATTTACACTTGTAAGACGAAGAAGGCAAAAGTTCCACTCAGCCAACCTTTTCCTTCAAAAAGGACTTTGTTACCTTGGGAACATTGTTTTTAATAGTTTCTATAAATTACAGCGTCAATTTCCCCACTTTTTCCTCCTTTGAATAAACTTGCAATAACCACAGACACATAGAGTTTAATGAAAGCAGTTTATTATTTGAGCTCTGAGTAGTCAAACACTGAGGAGAAACGATAATGAAAAGGTGGGTTAAAAATCAAACGAAAGCGTGCACAAGAAAATAAATGGATAAAATCCTACAAAATATCTCATAAATTACGTTTTTTATTAAATACCCTGATAACGATAAATGTTAACAAGCATCTTCTTATTTTGCCTATCTGCAAAATAGCATGGCCATTTGTCTTTCCTGACGATGTTAAAAATAGTTTCAGTTATGCTTAAACTTATTGCTAGTCCCTAATGTAAATGTCACAAAAAGCACGTGTCTGCATTCATACTGTTTCCTTTACAAAGACTCAGACCCTATTATTAACTTTTGTTGTGGTATATTGGGAAAAATGTTTCCATTGAAAAAGGTTGTAAATTCAGCATTGTAATTATATTGATTTTGCATTATGCAGAGAATTGAAAGAGTAAAAGGATTCAGAATTTACATAAGATAAGAGATAAAGGAATAAAAGTTAAAATAGATGTGATTCACAATTTAATAAAAACTTCTGAAATACAATATCGTAAAGAATCTGGTCAAGCTAAGCCAATGCTTTAAATTTTTAACAACAACATAATTAAAACTACACAACAACACCATTTTAATTGCCTTAAATTTAACCAGCTAATAAAATTCCTAAAAACTCAATTTGATTTTGTGAATTAATATCTACAAAAATTACCAGCCATAATTAATAAGTAATGAACGGAATAATGTGTGATTAATTCAGTGTTATCAGTTTCTTATCAATAAGGAGAAACACTGATTTACAAAACCTTCAAGGAATTGATCAGCAAATACAACGCAGACGTAAATTACTCGACAAGGAGATAGCTTAAGAAAATATCCCTCTCGATCTTTCTAATATTGCTGCATTCTCAAAAAGAGTTGTATACGCAGACAATATTAACATTCATTTGGTCACGATACTGATTCAGATGCACTAAAAACTGTATACGTTATTTCTATGTATATACATATATATACATATACGTATAAATATACAATATATGTATATATACAATATATACAAAAAAATCAGCTAAACTTAGTTTAGAACTGTCAATGTCAGGCCTTCTTAGCGAAACCTTTTTTGTGTCTGTTTAGCTGACGATTGTGAAAACATGAAACGGACAGTTCTGAACTAAGTTTTGTTGATTTTTTTTGCCGTTCGCCACATGATAGCTCTAATTTTCTTATATTATTGAGCACTGTTGATAACTTATAATTAATTCGATACTGGTATATATATATATATATACTTATATATATACTTATATATATACTTATATATATATATATATATACTTTTATTCTTATTCAGAAAGACACTCCAAGTTGAAAGGTTACTAAGTTTTACCTTCCATTGTATATTTTTGAATTAAAATTGGGGCTATTGTTGGTTTTCAAAACATATTGCGAGATTTATAATACCTAGGGAATCTTTTCCCTGGGACCAAGAAATGCCTAGTTNATATATATATATATATATATACTTATATATATATACTTATATATATACTTATATATATATACTTATATATATACTTATATATATATATACTTTTATTCTTATTCAGAAAGACACTCCAAGTTGAAAGGTTACTAAGTTTTACCTTCCATTGTATATTTTTGAATTAAAATTGGGGCTATTGTTGGTTTTCAAAAAATATTGCGAGATTTATAATACCTAGGGAATCTTTTCCCTGGGACCAAGAAATGCCTAGTTGTTGGTGTCCGATCGGGCATAATCAGCTAATTTAAGCCGCTATAAGTCAAGCGACCCAAAGGTAATACCTGTCATTAGCTCGGTCAAATGGGTAGGGTTGGCAGCAGGGTGTAAAAACCCAGTTGAAATAACTTGGACTTTCAACTACAAAATGCCTGTCCAGTTAACCCAAATGTAAGATATAAGTATTGCATCGGTTGCAAGCCAAGCATTACAGCAACTCCTGACTGAAAAATGAACTCAGGGTATAAGCAGGATTTACGAGTGCGGTTCAAAAAGTAACTGACACTGGAAAAGTCAAATAAAGAGTGGAAAAGGAAAGGGAAAACGAAAAGTAGAAGAAACAGTTACTTATACTTCTTGGATATCAAAAAGTATATGTCACACGAAAGATAGATACGGAGGTGTGCATAAAGGGATGGCTGTGGGGGAGGGAACAAAAAGTGTGAAAGAATTTTTGAAAATGGAAAAAACTTTGGACTTGTATTGATTACCACTTGGCTTAAGAGAGAAGAAGGACTTCTAAAAATGTACTGGAGTGATCGAAATAAAACTCAGATTAACAACATAGTGACGAAGGGAACTTGCATAAAGGCTATCACTGATTATGAAAGCATCCCGTGAGAAGAAACATGAGGTAAAGCAAATGGTTGATGATGTTCAAATCACCATTGTAAAGAAGAAGGGAAAGTTGAAGGAAATAAAGAATTATAAGGGAAATGGAAGATGTTTATAAGAACAACTGTAAAAAGTTAGAGTACAAACGTTATAGAGGAAATAGGATATTGGAACATACACATAAGTATTAGAATGTATTAGAAAGTAATCAATCAGAGACTCACATAGTTTGTATATCATTTCAGTTTTATAGCGGAAACAACGACTAACACTCTGTTTATAATGAGACAGGTAGAAGGAAAGTTCTTGAAAGGAAATGGCAAATTGTACTATAGTTTTGTGGACCTTGAAAAGGCGTTTAATAAAATATTGCGTAAATTTAAGGATAAACACAAACAGAGGAGAAGCTTCAAAAAAGATACTTGGCATAGAACAAAAAGGCGGTGCAAGGAGGATTACAGTGGAATACACTCAAATTGGAATGTATGATAAGGAATAGAGTGTAAAGAAAAGCTATTGAAGTAAACAAGAAAATGCAGATTCTGAAAAGGCTCTTCTGATCAAGTGACTAAACAATTCTGAAAAGGTTTCTCGAATGGCTATTGAAATTCAAAAAAACCAAAACCTAAACGATAAGCTATTTTGATTTTTTGATTGTTTTTAAAGTCAGTATTGAGTTGAAAGGTTCCACAGGGGTTACAAGGGCTCAAACACGGGCCAATGAGTCATTGACTTTTATCAGACAGAAAGCACTCAAGGTCCAGCACTGCCTTATGAAGTGTGACGCATATAATCATAGAGACAAAGCTCTGTTCATCCTCTGAACTTGGCTTTAAGGTGACACCACAAAAAAAGATTATTTATATATTGGTATTCTGTAGTATTCCAATAGACGTGACCGTCAGAAATCTCTTCATTAATTAGGGGCTCTGGAGTCGGAAAGAGCCCCTACGTTTTTCAACACAGCTTTACGAATTTAGTAGAAGAAGAATTGATTCAACTGAGAGTATGGTTTTCTGAGGTGTGACGGGGATACCTTTTGAAATGCTCAAGTTATTATGTGAAAAGACTAAACACCATTAATATAAATGCTTCTGCTATTGCTTGGATATAAATGAACAGGAAAATTAAATCCTCTACTAATGAATGATCTCAGCTATATAATTGGCATACAAGGCAAAGCTTAGACAATCGGGATTGTAATTAAGTGATAAGAACTGTTTAGGATGTTTATTTGTTTTTGTTTATGGCTTTTGGTAGCTTTGATCAAATATAAAGCATTGTTTTAACTTCTACTTTATAACTAATTTCTCGTGTTTCTTGAAGAGTAAATATCGTATGTTCAAGTAGAATTTGTTAAAGCGGGTTTCCAGTATTTTTGTTGGGTTTTTTTCACGTTTTATGGTCAAAAAACAGTTCCAAATCCTAATTAATACTCTATCAACATACTATTTAACAAGCAACCAGAAAGCGATAATGGATCATATTTATCTTCTCCAACAACTTTGTTGTGCTTTCAATAAATGCATCCTGTCGGAGATTCAGTGAAACAAAAAGCGGCATAGAAGACCTTTGGTGATAAATAAAGAACCCACTTACGTTTAACAAACTATCTATTCAGTACTTAACGTTTGAAAATTTTGTTTTCCAAATTTTTTGTCTTTTCTCCTTTTTAGTTTTTTTACGCTTGGTGTGAGATAAAATGTCGGTATTAAGATGTTGACAAGATTATGACATGTTACGAATCCAGTAGTCCACTGTGCCTTTATCCTTAATGTTCCATTGCCCTGGATCCGTTTTATTGAATACAAACTATTTTAAGATTGGTGCAAATTCCTATACTTTCTTCTGTGTAGGCTGTTCAATATCCCCATTACTAGAAGCAGGCGGTGATATAGTTGCCGGTAGTGTTGTAAGTTACTGAACGATTGGATGGAAACAAGGGGGTGTCGATTCTCCTGCTATATGAGTTAGCAGAGCGGGGGTAGAGGATAGTATTGCATTTATATTAAAACAAAATATTAACTTTCGATTCTTGCTCATTTTCCCCTACCATCTAAGCCTTTTTCTTATTTGTGCTCGACTAAAAGATGTACATTTCTTTAGAGTTGAAACTTTTAAAAATGTGTCATTGTGATATTTTTGTAAATAGAATAAACGTTAAAAAACGTGGATGATTATTTTGAAATAAGGTTTTTTTACTAACATTTACTGGAAAATAAATAGATAAATAAATCTCAGTAAAATAAAATTTCTTTGTCTGATTCAATAGATCATTTATCGCTAACATCGTTAAACTTGTTGTTAGGTAGATTGTATCAAATCATTGAATTAAGAGGAAAAAGTATTTTTCGTATTGTCTCCTTTTTTCATTTCTTTGCTAAGTAACAGTGGTTTTATTGACATTGTAACTGTATTAATTTAAATAAAATATTATTTGATTAAATTACTTAATGTAAGTTTTTGTTTGAAGAAACTAAAATTTTGTAACATTAACATTTTATTTAATGCTGTAATACTGACATGGCCCAAGTTCTTTCAAGAATACAAGAACTATACATAAGAAAGAAATACAGGTTTTATGACTACAGTATAACATAATTATCAGTAATATCATCATGATTGTCAGGACTAACATCATCATCACCACCAAGATTAGCTTAAAAAATAATTATTATAACGTGTAAATAAAAAATAAATAAAATAAAATTGTATTTATCAACCACAGTGTTGCCTCTTAAGGGTAATAGAGAGACCCGGGTGCCAAGTAAATTTAACTTAAGCTGACAACTATTTTGAAAGGCAGTTTTTAGATACACAGGATTGCTTGGTGGACAATGAGGTTTTAATGTCATCAGCCTATAATGCCCTAAGCTGAAGTGCGAGAACATCGTCACTGCAACAAATGAGTAACATGTCACTGTAAGTTATGCTATTTAGTTGGACAAGCAATCTGAAAATATTTATACACTCTGGAAGTACAATAAAAGAATATAATAGTGGTTCAGTAAGCTATTTCAACTTTAGTGGTCCCACATGGAAACTGATATACAATCCCTGCGGCTTAACTCGAACCTCCAAGGGAAACATTTGATCCAGGTAACGACAGTTCGTCTAATCCGGTGTACTCGTAACTTAGACTATAAATTTTAATACAAAAGTTCGAGTTAACGGTAGATTTTTTGTGTTTCACGAGGGTAGAAAACCGGAATATAATCTGAAGGCAACGTTACAAATGCAATGTAAACCTTTTCAAATGCCAGCTTAAGAAAACACACCGTTCTACAATAAAACCTTGTGCAAAATCTAACCGAGCGTACAGCAGTAATCATCGATCGTTGTTGGCTTTAAGGTCTCATTGACTTCAGTTTGAGTAACACAGTTGACTTTTTTCAGATGTTTCTGTACTTCCTTTCTATTTTCTATGAACAGGAAGTAGTTGTGTATTGGTTCCATTGCTTCCAGAAGCTCGTTGGCTTTGAACTGTCTGGCCCTGGATATCGCACTCATCTGTGGCAATCTGATCTTCGTCATTCTCTTTATCCATTATGTCATTCAACTGCTCCTCATCTGATATAACGTAATCGACATTAACTAGTTCTTCATCTAGTGTAACGAGGTTATTCTAAGTCGTACCCACAGAAAAGGTATCAGCCTCGCTTTGTTAAAAAGTATATAACTGGCCATCGCGAACTTAGAGTGATCATAATCCCGAATGGTAGCTTTTTTTCTGCTTTTCGAAATACAGCTTTTGCAAAACAAGTTACGATGACTTACTGAGGAATGTTGTCCCATGCTATGTCAAGCATTTTTGTAGGGTCCATACTGGACGCTACAAAAATGGAAAATGTACGAACAGCTAGTGGTCTATACCCACCTTTTAACGACCTTATAAAGCCCTGATCCATCGCCTTAAATTTTAGGATCATCTTTGGTAGCAAAAACAGAAGGCTTATCGGCTTCAGGTCCTTAATAAGATGATGTGCTTGGAAATTGTCCACCAGTAACACAATGTCCATGATTTGAGATGCAAACTTTTTATCGATCTCGAGAGCCCTCTAATCGAATTATATAGAATTCATCCAACAATTTTTCTGATTTCTTTAATGACAGGATAAGTGTTTTAAGTCAGTGAAACAGTATGGCTTTTTCACTTTCCGACCACAAACATCCGAAGCTTGTCCCCCAAGGTCTTCGCAATTGTTAAGTCAATGAGCCAGGCTTTAGTATCCTTTCCGCCTACACATCTTTCACTTTTGAGATACAGAGATTTGTCTGACCTCGTCTGTATAGAAAATTTGATAAAGTTTGTAGCTGGCAAGGATAGTTGATAGAGCTGTCTCCCTCCAAGTGGCGGTCATAGCTGAGGTGTGGGCATTTCTCTCGCCTGAACCCCTTTTCATAGAAATATAATCTCAAATTCTTCAGCGATTTACCCACCCACCAGATACAGTCACTACCAAAAGTTTAAGACCACCCTTAATTTTGACTCTGAAATGACACAACTGATTATATATCTATATTAAAACTGATTTATTGTGGATAATATTTCCTTTACACACAAATCTTATATTTTTTAGTATCTTTTGATTAAATTTGCATCCATATTGATAGTTGCTTCCTTGATATTCAGTATTTAGTGGGTCCACCGCCACTTTTAATTATTGCCTGGAGGCGTCTTGGCATACTGTATACTAGATTTCTGCAGTATTCCTGCGAGATTTCTTTCACTCACACTTCTTTTATCACTTCCACAAGGTCCTTAGCACTTGATGGCTGTTTCTGGGAAACTTTATCTTTCATTTCCGTCCACAGATTCTCTATTGGATTCAGGTCAGGGCTGTTGCCCGGCCAATCCAGAAC
>RDPX01000146.1:1105192-1131369 GCA_003991215.1 Morbakka virulenta
TTTTTGTTTCTGTTTACTCTTATTTTTTAACTATTTTAGATAACATCATGTATTAGGTTTTTAACATTTACCTTTGAACATTTGTATTTTTTTTGTCAGTGGCGAATAAATACATACAAACATACTCATTGGGAACAGCGAGGATTCTTCGTTATCTACTAAACATCTGAGGTTACAGGTAGTAACTTGATGTTTAGTCAATTTTGC
Organism: Morbakka virulenta; assembly: GCA_003991215.1. Classification (NCBI taxonomy): domain Eukaryota; kingdom Metazoa; phylum Cnidaria; class Cubozoa; order Carybdeida; family Carukiidae; genus Morbakka; species Morbakka virulenta. Next base: position 1,105,400 of record RDPX01000146.1, read on the forward strand.
CGACCTCTGGCATCTTAAAGTTGTGATATTCAGATGAAATAATAATAACTGGAGGTCCATTTAAGTTCATGATTCACCTTGCCTTTTGGTTGAGTTTCCTGTTCAATGTGTGCCTTTCTTTCAGATTCTGAGGAGGAAGTGATGTTTTTGTGACGCTCTGACGTCAGATATTATGACACATGCCATGTGTTTTTATTCTTGCACATGTGTTTCACATGTGTCACATGTGAAAAATTCCAGTCATTACAAAATTTCGTCAGACAAAACTCGATCTTTCATCATTTGTAGCTGTCTTTTACTCAGTTTTATTTTTACATCAAACCACTTCCTGCACTTTATTACGTACTGTTTTCATATGATGTTAAAAAGTTGGTGGTTCCCCTCATCTACACATGATATGTACTATTTCCACTCAGATTTCCCCTGTCACCTGCTAATTTTTCAAACTCTCAACCCTACCAATGGGCCTTGTGGTTTTCTCGTGACATGGTCATTACTTTTACCGCCAGCTGGTATTTCTGATTGTCGGAGAAATTTGGTATGCACCAAATTGATCTTTCAGGCTCCCAGAACAGGTACTTACTTAAACATCTCGACAAGGTAAGATTTAATCTTTTGTCTGCTCTTTGTCTGAGTAAATTAACAACTACTTAAGAATGTATGAAATTTTTGTTCATTTACGTCTGAGCTCTCATGCTTAGAATTTTTGGTTGAGTGCACTTGTTTGTGCTTTGTTTTGTTGGCTTTCGAGAGTGCAATCGTTACCCCACCGAAACTACTGAACGTATATTCTGTTTTTTCCCCCTGCCCTCAAATCGATTCCAATATCACTAGATGATAATGTTCGAAGAGTTATTTATCACTTTCTATTGGGCAGGCTAAAATTTCAATTGATCAAAGGAGCTCATCAATAATTCATGAATAACACCGGAAATGATATCAGAAAAGAAATGGTTCATTCTCTTCAGAATCGTCAGTGCAATTTGTTGTGTCATAGATGGTGCCGAATATCGAATAAGATGTCATACCATAGGTAATTGAATTATAAAAGTTTTGTATCGCGAATGCGAAACCTTTATAGAACAGGAACCTGATTTAACAACGTATTCATATTAAATCCTTGACAAGAAAAAACCGTGTTTTTTTGTCAGGAGGGCCCTCTGGATAAACCAACTTATTTATTTATTAATTTATTTATTTATTCACTTTTTATTTATTTATTTATTTATTTATTTATAAAGAATGTTTATATAGGGTCATCACTTCAACAAATGATATATTGTTATCAGTGCTAGTCCTAGTAAGAGCTCCCCCTATAAATTTCCACTTTACTGTACATTGAAAATTGTTCAAAGAAAAGGGACAAAAATCAAAATCAACCGTGGAATCCTTAACAAATGTTTGAAAGTGAAAAATTAGTAATATGTCTGACAAAAACAATTAAATCATATATCTTTACCCCTGGCAGAAAACGAATTGCCTTCCGCATTCCCTTCTTACGTTTGACAATCTCATTAATAATTTGTTGTTTCTTGTGGTACAATCATACTGAGACGTTTGATAGTAGTCAGTGAACTGATCACACATTTCTCCATCAAGGCATTTACAAACAAAGAAGTCAGGGACGCATGAAGCGTCCAAAAAGTGGGGGGAGCTCAAAAAAGGGGCACATCAGCACTCCCAAAAGCTCCTCCAATTTGGTTGTAAGATCTTCTACTTGTTTGATTTTTGTCAAATCTCAGATATTATGACTATCTGACTGAGATACTCGGAGTTTTTGAAGTAGTTTTCTGTGTGAACGTAAATCACACTGCTGAAAATCCATGCATGAATTGCACCTGTCAGCACTGTGTCCATTATGATTTCCTGCTTATTTTTTCAACATAAATGACCGACAGTGACGAAGTCTGATCCAGAGACAATGCAAAGTTGTGAAAGCAATGCTGATAATACTCCTCATGGAAACCCTTGATTACAAAAATCATTCTGGGCATGTTCTGGGTCTTACCTCAGTTGAAAATTTGGGGAAACGATTATGCAAAAAGGGCATTTTGGGGTGTAGAAAGGGCACTTTTGCATAGTTTGCCAAAAAATGAGAGTGGCATCTGTTCCCCGGTCCCTACGTCCTTGAAAAAAGTATAGATTTCTCTTAGTGTTATTATTTAGAGATTTCAAATTAACGGTAACATTCAGGTTGTGAGCGATGATTTTCGAAGCACGATTTGTAAGAAAATTCCATAGTTTTCTTTGTAAAACGTGACCAGAGCACGCTGCAGTATGTAATCATTGGTGGCATCATTGATTTGTATGCAACTTTTGCTGCTTTCTGATCAATTTGGTAACTTAATTTTCTAAGAAATCCAAATCTTCTTGTAGCTTTGGTGTAAACGTTATCACAATGAGAACTTTTTTCTCAAGAGTTTTGTCAATCTGGACAACCAGTATTTTTCCTTTGCTGTAATTTCTCGGGAAAAATTCGCCAGATTTCACAGGCAACTCAATGTATGAGTACATTGTACTTTTTGAAAAAAAACGACTTTGAGGGAGTAAGTTCAGGAAAATTGAGGAAGAGCTAAAACAATGAAAAACTGTCAGATATCGATATAAAATGGCAATCATTCAATATCAATATTTCTTGAATTGTAAAAAGACAAATTTATTACCAGGACAGTCGTTCTGTACGGAGATCTTCTGAAAGCCATATCAGCAGTTGATTGATTTTGATATCTTGTTGAATTAAATTTCATGAAAAATCATACTATTTTTAAGGCACGTAGCTATTATTTTCTCTTTTCACTCGTTAACAAGATAATTATTTTGTGAGTTGTGCCCTGGTAGAAAAGGAAATAGATGTCATCATCTGTTGAACGCGTTCTGACAAGAAACATAAATAGAAGTTTAATGTCTTTAACTAAACAGAAAATTGGTGCTTCAATAGAGTTTTTCCTTAATTTATAAAAATTTGGAGTAATTTTTTTTGGTCATTCACTCTGAACCCGGAGTCCCCAACCACTGGGCCGCAGACCCAAACCGGCCGTGGGATGACAGCGTTTTCTTTTTGGTGTTTACATTTTAATAATTTTTATTCTTTCTAGTTTTTCTTTTCACTTTTTTTGAATTTTAAATTTTGTAAGAACCTAAACTAGTTCAAATATAACGACTCAGAGGCCCGATGTTTAAGTTTTAATTTGTATATCTGCCACTGATCCACACACCAGTCCTCAGAAAGTTCTTGAACTTTGAAGCAGGTCCTTGGCACAAAAAAAACCCCCCAAAACACTGCTCCAAACCACTTTAGGGCAGAGGGTTACTTGGGCTACTTAATTTATTTTCTTTGTATTTTTTGAAATCTTTTTAATTTACTGCTTTTTTCCCTCTCCCAATTCTTTCATTGAAAATATCGAAAAGTCTATTTTGCTCTTTTTCTTGGGTCTTTCTATCTATCTATATCTATATCTATATCTATATCCATATCTATGTCTATATCTATATCTATATCTATATCTATATCTGTCTATCTATCTATCTTTCCATAGAGTATTTTTATACGTATTGGGCGCAGTACTTTTAAGGACTTGGCTGGAGTACAAACTGCGAATATCTTGGATAGTAAGTAGTATATTTAACTACTCGGTTACTACTACACCACAACTATAGGAAATTCTAAAATTCACTTGAAAAAACATGTTTCTGCGAGTGCAAGTAAAAAGACCTAATGTAATAGCGACTTCTATCTATCTATATCTATATCTATATCCATATCTATGTCTATATCTATATCTATATCTATATCTATATCTGTCTATCTATCTATCTTTCCATAGAGTATTCTTATATGTATTGGGCGCAGTAGTTTTAAGGACTTGGCTGGAGTACAAACTGCGAATATCTTGGATAGTAAGTAGTATATTTAACTACTCGGTTACTACTACACCACAACTATAGGAAATTCTAAAATTCCACTTGAAAAAACATTTTTCTGCGAGTGCAAGTAAAAAGACCTAATGTAATAGCGAGGCATTAAATTGCGGTTTATAAGGTTGGTCGTTAAGGCTCCACCACTGAACCACCAAATGCTTGCATGTGAATAAAAATGACAATAGTACAACTGTCTACTCCATAGACTTTCAGAGTCAAGGAATTTTATGTGGTCTGTGACTTCTTGATTTTTTAGTTAATTGTCTGAAAATTTGCTAAAACGCCAGAAACGTGCTATGAATGTCTAAATCTAAAGTAAAACTGATCAAAATTGTACGACTTTTTAAAATCAATGGAAGATTTTTGGGGTGAAAAGGAAACGGAGGCTTAAGAGAGAGCAGAAACGACAGAGTACCATACTACTCAGTTGGTTTTAATTCTTTTAATGAAATTCATTTATCCATTGCTTTTTCAAGGTCTTGTGAGCAATCTTAAAAGGAGTAGAGTGGAACCATTTTCAATAATGTACAGGTAGATGAGGGCACCAATGTATTTGGTAATTCAAGGTGGCCAAGAAGTTTGAATTAGTACCAGATGCAGAAAACCTAAAGAGTATAATCACTTATGTGAATACTTTACCCTATAGATACGGCTGAAGGCAAGGGACATTTTAGTCACTTGAATATTATTTTGACAATTCTGTGCTCATGTTTACTGGAGATATCAACCTCCTCTACATCAGGTTGACCTGAAGGTGTATGTAAACCTTTCAGTGCTTATTCATTAATCTGCAGACAATATTTGATTACGGAAATCGATAAAGGGAAGCAATCTGGCCTCTTAAAGCTTTGTTGAACTAGGTGGATGGTGTAGGCAACGTATTTCCAGCGAACGTTAGATAATTACGATGCACTGTTCAATACATGGGATATTTTGTTTGAAGGTCGACTTGACCATGGTGTGAGAGCGCAAATTTTTGGCTGTGACACGCAAGTGAAGAATTTGATTTCGTCTCTAGCCTCAACTTAATTCAACCGCTTTTGCATATACTTACAATCTTTTTGAAGTTTTACAGTCATCCCGCCTTTCCACAGCGTCCGAAACAAGTCTTGTTCACCTAACTGTGGAGACCCTTCAGAGTATCAGAAGCGAAAGCACATTCAATATTTCATGACACTGATATTTGAAAGGCCGACAGCATCCTTCTGAAACGGGAACGATGTACCAAAATCTATTTGAAGTTGGTAATCAAACTGGAACACATCCAACCACTGCTAGAGAAATCCTCAGGTGGATGTATTATGATGCGTTGGATCTCTTAATCAATGCCACAAAAGAGCGCTTTAAGCAGCATTGCAAGAGTGTTGAAATCTGGAAACGGTGTTAATTAAAGCAAGCAGAGGAGAAGATTTCTCTTAAGAAATGGAAAACCTGCAGATATATTTTGGTGGAGATGTTTGCATCCCCCTAATAAAAGCTCAGCTGTCGACATTTCAACTGCTAATGAAGAATGTTAATTAGCTTGTTTTCGTGATCTTTTGGACCATGTTAAATTGCTTCAGCCAAGGGAAAGAAGGTTGATCAAGGAGGTGGTCACAATTTGTCAACGTGTCCATGTAACCCCTGCCACTAATCCACTTGCTGAGAGATTTGATGGCTCAGATCAATAACGAAACAAGCAATATTCAATCATCTGTCGATGATAAATACTCGTAAAGAGAGACTTGATAGAATGTGTTTTAATAGCTTGCAACACTTTTGTGGGTTTGAATGAATGTCGCCAAAGAAATTTTTTGAACTTTTATGCGGTTTTTTTATGCTCCATTAATTGTTATATATGTTACCATTTTTATTATAATCAGCAAACTCTAGTGATAATAAAGTGTACGCCATGGTAATAAAGGTATTAACAACTGACAAGTTGCTAACACTTGGAAACGGCATTATCCGAGAATCTAGAGTTTATACGGAGCCGGTCCAGGACCTCTTAAGTGTGACCACCTCTTCTGGTCAATAGCCCTTTGTACATCATGTCAAAATAGCTTCCATTTTTTGAGCATCAGTTTACTGATTTGAAAAAATCTTTATGTTAAAGGTATCTACTCTATGACTTCTGCGATAGCGAGAAACAGATTTATTAGCGGTAGTACACTCTGACCCATGTTTTCGATTTGTTTACCCCGTCAGCTCTCTGCGTAATTATTAGACTTTATAGTTGACGAGATAGCTTTTGTATCATTTGAATAGCTCATAAGTAAGAATTTGAACTAGTGGGAACTGGTCCAGAGAGAATATCTTACACACTTTGCCAAACGCCTTAATAGAAACTAATATTTTAATCCCAGTTTTATTTTTTAAAAATCAATATTAATAAATCTCAGGTTAGTGAAACTTTATTCTAGCTATCTGCTTGAGTCAGTTACTCTGAATGGCTAGAGAAAAGTCGTGATTACAATGATTAGTGCTTGAAAGATGCTACAGTTTATTTGAGGTGATCAACAGTGGTGACTTATTTAACTTCTGTTTGCAGGAAAAACCGCAATCTTTTTTGTGTAGACTTCCTATTCTTATAATCTATTCACAAAATCATTCAAAACTCTTCAAATTCTACTTTTATAAGGTAATTGGTCATGGGTAGAAAGGGATTGGTACAAAAAAGAACAGATTAAGATTTTACAGGACCAAGGTTTAAAGTAGATAGGAGATGAAACAGCTCTTATGAAAATTAAGCCCAAAATGGCTGAGCTAGATGAGAAGCTAACAAAAGTTCAAAAATAGTTTTAGTGTTAAGCTGAAAATAAAGCTGCTACGTTTTTATAATAAACACCTGTGGCAATAGCGAATGAACAGATGTCTTTACAAGATTGGACATAGTTAATCTGCGAAAGAAAGAGAAGACAATCGTATTTGTGGAAAATAAAAATCTAATCCTACAGAAAGTAATTTTTCAAAATTAAATGTTTGTCATGGTCTTGGGAGAGTACTACACCATCTAATAGTAAATTAATATCACTTATTGGAAAGAAGAACCTCTTAGTGTTTAGGGAACTTCAGCACATCGATGTAGTACCTGCTTAAAAATACACTCCGTCGTTTAGCTTCTTTTTAAAACTATGTTACTTGATTTTTCCTTTATAACTCCATGTTATTCTTTATTTGTTGGTTTCATCCCTCATCCAATTCTATCTCGGAAAGCAGGGACAAATTCAGTGATCTTTCACTTAGTTGAAAGAAACAAGTTGGGCAGGGGACTTTCAGGGAAATGGGTCAGCCACTTTGGGTATTATCCTTATATGACCCTTAGTTAAGCTTCGTTAGACTGCTTTATCACTAAATATTTTTATTTGGGGCCATCAAAACTGACCTTACCACTTAATACCCTTTTCTCAGGATGTAAAGATGCATGAGAAAATTTGTCACTATAACTAAGAGGTTCAGGGTTTGATCCACATAGCGAATGAAGGCTTTGAAACTTTTCAAAGAGAACAAATCATTACTTGAATACATTCCTCAAGGCCACCACCAAGTCCGTTTTAAGAGTGCCAACAGAGTCCAGGAACAGGAACTGGAAAAGAAGACGCTAAAAGCAAAAAAAAGTAGCTTACACTTCAAGGATCCTGCTGAAAACACAAAAAATGAATATTATTATTATTGCATTCTTAGTAGGTTGTAAATATACTTCCCCTCTCATCCAGCTTATAAGTCGGCAAAATATCCTTCAAAACGCCCATCGCTAATCAGTGAAAGAGGTCGATTTGTGGTCGTAGAATACTTAGTTATTTTAAGATTTTGCTTTGCAATTTAATTAATGTAAGGTAAAAACACATGGCGTTGCATTAATTTCTTTCAATACAGAAAACTCAGAAAGTATTGGTTAGTCCATGTTTCCGTCTTTTGAGCTTGTTATTTTTTATTGGGAAGAAAAGTAATTATAAAGGATGGATATCAGACTGACCAAGAAAGGAAGAAATTTTTAAAACTATCAAAAGCTAAGCACTTTATGATAAAAGAGTTTTCAGAGTAGGGTACCGAAGAAGGACGACACGCAAAGTATTGTGCCATACAAAATCCTATGACTTCAACTGAAGAAACCAATGAAATATAACCAGTTATGATAAACACACTGGTGTGAAGATTCTGGTGGAACTGAAAAAAAAAAATCTACGTAAGACTGTACGAGACTGTCGATAAAGCCCTTGTTTCAATGGGGATAAAAGAAGCATTAAAAAAGTATTGTAAAACATGAGGGCTTATTTCAATAAAGGCTTAAGTTTGGTGCTCAAAGCGCAATGGATGTGAATATTTATAAGGAGATAAATGTTTTGCAGACAGGACNTAAATATACTTCCCCTCTCATCCAGCTTATAAGTCGGCAAAATATCCTTCAAAACGCCCATCGCTAATCAGTGAAAGAGGTCGATTTGTGGTCGTAGAATACTTAGTTATTTTAAGATTTTGCTTTGCAATTTAATTAATGTAAGGTAAAAACACATGGCGTTGCATTAATTTCTTTCAATACAGAAAACTCGGAAAGTATTGGTTAGTCCATGTTTCCGTCTTTTGAGCTTGTTATTTTTCATTGGGAAGAAAAATAATTATAAAGGATGGATATCAGACTGACCAAGAAAGGAGGAAATTTTTAAAACTATCAAAAGCTAAGCACTTTATGATAAAAGAGTTTTCAGAGTAGGGTACCGAAGAAGGACGACACGCAAAGTATTGTGCCATACAAAATCCTATGACTTCAACTGAAGAAACCAATGAAATATAACCCGTTATGATAAACACACTGGTGTGAAGATTCTGGTGGAACTGAAAAAAAAAAATCTACGTAAGACTGTACGAGACTGTCGATAAAGCCCTTGTTTCAATGGGGATAAAAGAAGCATTAAAAAAGTATTGTAAAACATGAGGGCTTATTTCAATAAAGGCTTAAGTTTGGTGCTCAAAGCGCAATGGATGTGAATATTTATAAGGAGATAAATGTTTTGCAGACAGGACAACTAGCAGGTAAAATGACAGTGACCTTTACTTCGACTTTAAAAGTAAATAAATCATGCTGAAAAAATCTGTTCCCACTCTTTCCTTCCTTTTTTCAAAGAGAGCCTTACCATACCTTTGTAAAACAAAGCCTTTTACTTATCTCTCGTTTGTTTAAGATCGATGCTATTGTTTGGACCAAAAAGGAGGATTTACAGCTGATATCAATATATCCAAGGAAAGAGGGAAAGGGTACAGCTTCATCTTCCGCAGTAAAAAATTATCCTCCATCTTTTTGCTTCTCACTGTCAGCTGCTTATTCTGTTACGTTATTATCAAGGGTTAATTATTTGATCAGGCAAACATTAACTTGCGCATCAAAATTTTCAGTATTTTCAATATCTCTTTAATCGGAAAATAGATCAGATGTAACGCTTGGATGAAATTTTAGCTTTTAAACAAGCCTGCAAAGGAAATTGTCTGCACTGACAAAGGCTAATTCTTATGAATCTCCGAAAAATGGCTACTTGCGGTTAAGTTGATCACTTTTTAACTAATCCTTCAAATAAGCAGGCAATATAATGGATTTAATTTGAATGTTCTGGAGAGAAAATGTCCAAAAAAGACATATTCTGGTATTTTACTGTATTGATAGTAAAAAGTCATCACAAAGCACCTATATTCGGGGAAATGTACAGTGGTGTAAGGATACAACCACATTGACGGTTATTTCGAAGTGAAATACATGAAGTAATCTACCGTCTAGGATTTTCTATTGCAACAAAGCGTTATCGATAGGTAGGTTGGGAAATCAGAGATTGAACGAGGCCAAAAATGAATGCATTTTCAACTCAGACTGGTATTGTGACGAAATTGTAAGGAGAGCCAGACTATTGTTGAAAGCCAAGTAAAGCTTATTAGAGAGAACTTTTCATCCTTACGCTATATGATTTTCTTTACGGACAAGCTGACATGAGATTTTTTACGAAAATCAGCAAGCAAATAAACTAAAGGATTATGAAAAATAAATCACGATTGCGATTTTATACAACCTTTGACCTTTTCCATTCTTTTGTTGTGGGTAAGACTTTCCCTTATTATAATGAAACAGATCTTTGATCAGGAAGGGACGGAGCTGATCAAGATATCAATAATGAACGTGTGTGGGACGAAGTTACACCTTCTATCGATGCAACTAATAAAATAGATGCCAGTTGAGCATGCCCCCCAGAAAAATATTGATACCATCTAAAATATTCAAACTACCCTCGGACCTGCCCGTATTAATACATCTAAAAGGGTAAATTGTCATTGTTGTGGTTAGGAGTTATTGTTAGAAGAAAGTTTGTGGTAACAAAGATAAAATAATATAAAAATGAAGTATTCTACCAAGTAGCAATAATTCATAAATGTTTAACATCCAAAATTAACTTGAATTTCCGGTTCCCTTTTGATCTCTTCTAACAAATTAACAAATGAACCGAGAATATGAAAGAGCATTTGTGTCTCCCGGGATTACTAGTTCATAACTCTACTTCTTTACCCAACCAACCTGCTCCTAGCAATAACAACTCTTTCAATTCTAAGATCTGCGATACTTACTGTAGCCCTAGACAAAGAGAGAGAGAGAGAGAGAGAGAGAGAGAGAGAGAGAGAGAGAGAGAGAGAGAGAGAGAGAGAGAGAGAGAGAGAGAGCAATTGGTTGTATGTCTGAAGATTTTAAGAGACTTGAGCATTGAAAACTGAGTTTTCGCCGCCTGTTTAAAATATTAATTGCTTTTACTCAACCTTCTGATAATTTTTATGAAAAGAAAGCCATCAAAAATTAAAGAAAGGAAGAATTTATATTCATTGCCCAATAAGGAAATTTAGCGTTCTCTGAAGGAAAAGAAACACTAGAAGATCACACGTCGTTACCACCACTTGTCAAATTTAAAGAGCTTTGAGAACTCTGGCTCGGTGGGAGTATAAAACGATAGAAAATATGTAGAAAAATATATGTAAACCAAAATGCTGAAGAAAGACTAACTGTATATAGACATATATGTAAGAAATGGCCCCAGTATCCTTTAGACTTTCAATGGCTAGAAGATGAGAAGAATCTCCGGATCCAAAATTGACTAAAACATGTATTTAGAAATAAGCTTTTTTGTTTGACTTTTATTGTCTTTTCTTCAGAACACTTGTTAGCTATTTTTCTCGGATTGGTCTGCTTCTGTTGATTCTTTCTCGTTTAGTGAGATTAAACTCCATTGATAATGCTCTGGATAAACATTACCCTGATAACAACTTTATTTTTGCCAAATTCAATGCTCATCATATATCTAACAGGATTGATATGAAGAAATTACTTACAAATTCGCTCTTGGCTACGATCTACTATAGTACTTTTTATTACCCAACAAACAGCAAACAGGAACCATTCTGACTCAACCTTGACTTAATATTGTTGTAATTAAATTGCTGAAAAAGTTTGAAAGAAAGCTGATTTCGATCTTGAGGCGCATCGCGGAATACGTTGTGCATTACAAAAAGATCTTACCAATCATTTTCTCTGAAATCATTCAATCTCGATATCCGCATTGGTTGATAGTAGTAAATTTCTTTATCATTTGGAGGACATTTCATCTTGCCGGACTTAATTCATCCTATCTTAAGAAAGGATGCTACCATATAGTTTAGTAAATTGATATATTTGTAGTCATGGGGCCGTATGCTTGGCTAGTTATTTGTTGTCAATAATAATGATGTCCAGATAAGGGGTAAAATTCAAAGTACCCCGCTTATTCATTTACACACATCTTGCATGTGGACATACTAGAGTTCATTAAGTCTATTACAAGTTTTATATTTTCAATTACATTCTGAATACACTTTCTGGATCAATATGAGTAAAGCTTATAAAGTTTTGAAGGATCTTTTCAATGGTTTAATAATACAAAAAAATTTCAGGTGAAAACCTGGGCTTTCATTAGCAGATTGATATTCGCATCAGCCTCTTTGTCATTTCAAATGGTCTTCCGTTCAACTCAATTTCTTGGTTTCAGGATAGCAGCTGGTTAACTATCAGAACGAGTTAAAAATCGATTTCTCTTTTCCTAGTAATTTGTTTGGAGGAGAACAAAATTTACTAAAAATTAATTTTCCGATTATTTAATTATTCATTAAATGGTATTTCTGAGCACAAGGGATTACATTATCCATTCACATAAATAATCAACTTCAATACAAGACATTTAGACGATGTGATATGACTTCCTCTGTTAGTATAAGCCACCGTTTATCCAATTAGACGACTTCAGTAACAAAGTTATATAAAGCTATTCTACTTGATGTATCCGAAAATTCATATTCATTGCATAATCTATTTGAAGATATCAATAAACATACACATTTCTAGAATCGATGATGTCAGAATACTGACATGGCTCACTAACAGAAATTACCACGCCCATGACAAGGCGACCACTTTACGTAATTGATAAAACTCAAATATAAGTAATACAAGTCTAGTTTTATATAGGCTTTCTATGGCTTTTCTATGGCTTCCACAAAGTTTATAAAGTCAAGAATTTTCAAGGAACCTATCTTTATTTCATTACATTTCTTGGAAACTTTTAAAAGTTTTCTGATTTTTTTTTCTTTCTTGACATCTTTAGCACAATGTCACAAAAACCTGAATAAGTTTATTTTCTTGTGAAATTCACAAAACACATCTTTCGATTTCTTTGGTAGAGCAATAAGATGTTTTTGTAGAATCCCATCTTTAGCTGTTCCCACGACTGCCTCCCAGTAAATTGGACATATTATTTTATCACCTGCTTCTTGCAATGCTTCAAATCTACTCTTTATTTTATGAGTGTACTTGTTCTTGATGATTTTGTCTTCCTTTATCGATGCATTGTCAATTTTCTTTACTGGTCTCTACAGGTTTACAGACACCACTAAGGATCACTTGGATAGACATCTCTTCCTTGGTCTAATGTGTAAATTCTGCCATTCCTGTATTGAAGGTCTCTCCCAACAGATAGCATATCCAGCCCCATATTTCTGATGTTTTTACTGTATCCATTAAATGGGAGGTTTAAGAACTGTTTGTCTTTGTCAAAGGAACGGGCCTAGCACAATGGATGTAAATAGCGTGCGACACTTCCTCTTCTGATTAACGCCAACGTGTGTCTTGTACTGTATTCTCTGATTATAATTCCAGTTAACAAAACAAGGTCGTTGTGAACTGTTCGTGGATTAGAACAAATTATGATAAATCTTGATACCCAATTTTGTTTACGAACTGATTGCAATCTTTTCCTCTGTAAAGAAACTTCTGTAAGGGTCCAGTACTCAATGTTTGTTCGGTAAATTTCATTTTTTGAGATTAAGAGCTTAAAAGTTAATATTGAATGAGCATAAGTTTCCAAATAATTTTGAAAAAGACAAATATTGACTGGTGATTTAATTAATACTGTACGTTTTAATTAAATCTCCAGTCACATTTACGTATGTGACATAAAAGAGAGAATTCTTGAATTTAAATGAATTCATATCACCACAGTCACGCAATGGAAAAACAGTAGGAAATGTTAATTAGTTCTTACCATGGTTCAAATATTAATATTTATACCGTTCTTATTTTCATTCTTTATAATGCTCTTGCTCTTGTTCTTGTTCTTAATCGTGTGATATACATTGTCTAGTGGTCGGGGGCTCTGGTCTCCGCTTCCCTGGCTCTTTTTTTATTCAATCAAAACCTATGCAAAAGATTTATACAGTACCCTTACTATTTCAATTCCAAAGTATTGGAAAGCTTTGTGTACTCATAAATTGTACTTGATCTCAAAAAATGAGATGATCACAGTGTTTTTATATCCTTTCAAACGTATTGAAAATAAGCAAAGTTACTACATATTTGTAAAACATTAGTAATACAGAGACTGAATATCTTCCCGTTTGTAGTGATGTTCTTAATAATTGTTTGACTTAGAAACCGTTATTTGGAGTAAGCAAGAAAAGAATAGGTTATTGGGCTGGATTTGGGAGAACAATGAAACAGAATCGTCTGGTTAGATCGATAGGAACTGGTGATTAAAAGAGAAATGAAAAGATATGGAACATCTGTCTATCTAAGCTGTGTTGAGATCTTGTTAAGAATGAGCAGAAGTTTTTCTGAAAATATTCTGATCACGTTTTAGACTTGACTAGAAAAGAAGGAATGTATTAAGCAAAGACAGTAATCTCAATACTCTTTTTTATTAGATACACTTTAAGTTAAATGTTTCCCCTAGTCTATCATATATAAAAAAGTCGCCCCCAAACCATCCGCTCCCTTCTTTCAGTACCTCACTTGTAACTTTAAGTTTCTTTATCATATTTTGACACCATAAATGTGTGTGACGTAAAAAATATTCCTCTCTAAAATATACATATGGAATACATGACGACCAGCTTGATCAATGAAGAATTAAAGAACATTTAAAACCCGTATGCTAGAATTGTATCTTCCTTTCCAGTTCCTCGTAATTTAACCAGAAAGTACACTAGCTGGATAATCTCAAAAATAGTAAAACAACGAAAAGAAATCAAACACTATACAAAGAAAAATATATTTATATACCCTTTACTACTGCACTTATGATGCTTCCCCACTCGCCTTTTTGAACAATTTGCTTCAGAAATCAACACATCGCACATCACGTCATACCAACTAATACAGAAAATTCTAGGAATAAAAAGCTTTATAGAAAATATGCTTTGGGAAAAAGGGCATGCATGTTAACGCCTATGGCTGTGGAGCCTGACCTGTTTTTCTACATTTTTGGTACGTTGCTCTGTTAAGTTACCACTTTTCAAAATGAATATGATGAAGAAGAGCTTCATTGCTACTGATTGGTAAATTTTATTTGTTTGCATAAAATCGAGGGAATATAAAAAATTGGTTTAAATTTTGCTGTTGCTGTCATGTTCAGGCAAATGTACCATTTGTCAGTTGAACCTCCTTGAATTTCTTTAGCAGCTAGTTTTTTATGTGATTAGTTCTTCTGTTGTTTAGACCTTGCGATCCTGCAATATCAATGAAGGTCCCAGCCATAGCCATTTCTAGACTGCTCAGAAAACTCCAAAGAAGCTGACATGGATAAATGAATTTCACCTTTGGATTTAAAGCTAACTGAACATCTTTTGTCTGGCTTCAAAGCCTCCAGTTGGACTTAAGCAGAAGGTGTCATCGACTCAGACAGTTCCAATCATTTGTACATTAGGTTTAGACAGATTCATAGCACTTTTCTACCACTACACAGACAATTTATTAAGAGTCAAAGAAAAGTCCAAACCGCATGAAGCTTACCATAACCTTAACTGTGTTCCAGTTTTGTTCTGTTTTTGACAGAGTGGTGTGGGGGTGGGAAAACTGACTGAGAATGAATTACACTGTATACATACACATTTGAAAATAACCCACATTTGTGAAACGGCTAATCACATGACTGGCAGAGACGTTTGGAAGCAACACTCAAAGTTGTGTCTAGCATGAAACTAGCACAGTCACTAACAAAAATCGATCTAATTTTCTTTACTTTTTGTTAAAAACTGGACCCACACGTGCCAAAAGAGCACCAGAAGTTGAAGTAGATGTCACAGCTTAACTCAATGAGTCCCAGCAATAGAAAATCAGGGTTTTTAACACCATATATGCTCTATATGATGCTCGGGAAAAGCTCACGACTAATGACATGATAAAGCTCTTACATCTATGGCTTCCTCTGAGTCCATAAAGTTCAGAATTTTCAATATATGTTCTAAGATGAAGAGTCATCACAGAATTCCTTACTGGTGTTTTTGCCTTGTTGATCAGCATTTCAGTCTATGAAATTTAGCAATTAAAATTTCAATGATTTTTTGTTTTATCCACAAAGCAACACATAATCTGAATGGGACAATAACGACAATGTACGACAATACCTAAGTTAAGACTATTACACTTGACTCACACTTGCTATTCAACTTAACCAGATCTTTATGACCAGAAAAATTAGACTTGGATCATTTTCAGTGGACCACTTTAAAATGATCCTTTTTTCTGTGTCAGAAAATATGCAGTCTTGTGTGCCATAGACTTGTCGTTGATTTTGGCCCTGAAAGAGGACAGCTAAGGTCCTCCATTGTTGGCTGAAGATGTAACTTTACAGTATTTCCAGTCCAATGCGAAATGAACTTTTTTCTCCACCAATGGGTTAACATTCTTATTGACTGAGGATCTGAAATCTGTATACGAATATTTACTGTGTTTGGTTTGGTATCTGTAGTGATAACATTTTTTTTAAAAAGTATAAAAATGCAGTCGACAGCCAAGAGTTTAAAAATAATTTACTCAGTTAACTTGCATTGTTCTATTTTGAATTATGTAGTTTGACATAAACTTAGTTACTAAAATACTTGTCTTGAGCTATCTACATGCTTTACACATTTATACAGTATGAATTTCCAATTTTGGTGGAAAATATGAATAAACAGTTTACTTACCGATTAACTTGATCTAAGCAAACAATCGGGATGTTTTGCAAAAAACTACACCATTGCAGATCAGGCTTCGGCCCAGTTACCCTGAGCAACAATTGTCACTTAAGTATTGGTACCCGTTGTTGTTGCTGCAGTTTCTGCTATTGCTGCTGTTCCTGCTGTGAAATTTCTGCGCCTTTGTAATGATCATCGTTCTTAATCTTCTTCAGCAGCAATGTCAACATCACTGACAGTAGTTAAACTTTACTGTAATACTTTTTAAAGGTCAATGATTCAATTCTGCCTTTATGTGACATTATATTGACTTCTCAATTACGAATGATAACACGAGTGATGACAAAACGAATTGACCCGGCTGCACTGCGGACAACCAAAGCAGCAACATGGAAGAGTATTGATTGGCGATTTCTATTGGACTGACAGGAACAGAGGATCCATGCCTAAGAAAGCAATAAATTACGTCACCAGAAATATAAGAGTCTCTGACATGCACACTTGTATACCTACTTTGATGAAACAGAAGCTGAATATCCACTTGAAATCAACAAAAATTGCATAGTTGTGTACCAAGAAAACACCACAGCTAAACAGTGACAGTTTCAATATAATGGTGACTATGTTACTCACGTTAGACAATCCTGTTTTTGTCCAACCAAGTTGTATCTCTATTTATTTATTTATTGTTATTTGTTATCAATATTTAATTTCACAGTGAATTGCATTCTTCTGACATTTTGTCGGATTTGTTTATTTTTATTGTGCCTATTTAATTTTAGTTCAAAGCTCTATATATGAAGTAAGATATGTTAATAAAAAAAGGAGGCTCATTTTTATTATGATGCAGTTTAAATATTTAATATTATTTAAATAAGAATCAATATGCATTCATAATATTTATAATTAATTCTTGTTCAATAATGTTATTAGATTTCAAATTATTGATTTAGTTTCATTTCAAATTCATGACAAAAGTATGTCTTTATTTATACATCTGGCAAAATATCTAACGAATAAAAAAAAACACCAAAACAATTGGAACATAAAAATTGTAATATATTTCCATTTTAATGTTATTGTCCGTTAATTTAGCAAAAGACTAATTGTTTTCTCACAAGACTAAGGAATATTCTATTCGCAGGCTAAGATGTGAATGATGGAGCTAATTACTTTAACTGTTTGCAATGCGGTACAGCCACGAGTCCATAAAAACCAGGAGTTGTGCAGCTGGATCCTTGGGTTTAAAGCCCACATTTTTTCAGGAAAGGTTTTAGATTATGTTTGATTATTAAAAATCAGGTCCAACTTGTTGGCCGTTTGGGACAAATACCAAAACAGTGCAATGCTTGACCACCAGTTTGCCTATGGCATATGCTAACGTTCTTCTTAATGCAGTTATGCATCTCGGGATCTTCAAACTGTTAGGAAAACGTAGTCCACGAATCCTTGAAGATAAATTTGCTTTCAGTTCACGTGTTTTCACTAATTTTACTACTTTTGAGAAGATTACTATCACAGTGATTTTTTGCAAAAGTTGGAATTTTTTCATTTACAGTTTGCACCGGTTAAATATGTAGATAACTGTCAATGGAAAGTAATTTCAAATTGTTACAAGATTTTGCATTTCCTTAAAGTTAAGAGTATTTCTAAAGGAAGATTTTTTTCGACTTACAGTAAAACCTCTAGCATCACTATTTAGCATACAATTATTAGCCAAAAGAAGCTTTCACGTTTAATGTCCTTGGACCTAATTATTGAATATTTATACTACCAGGACTTGGGTCAATGTCAACTGAGAATTTCTTGGCTGTTATACCCAAATGAATTTATCTGCTTTCTTTTTCGGACTAAAGTTATGCTAGCACTTTTTGCAGACACCGGAACCTTTCAAAGTCATTCCAATCTTCAGTCCTTTCAACCACTAAAATATGTACTCATGTATGCCAACCGGTAATCACGTTACCAAGTTGGCAAAATGATAATTTATTTAATTTGTTTCACAATGACATTCTTCTGAAAGTTTTACAACATTCTTTAATATATTCTGTATTTCCAAAAAAACCTTCCAGCTGTAAAATACCATCCAGCGTCTACTTTTAATTTAATTTGAAATGGTTAAACATTCGGTAATTGGTATAGAATAGTGACTTAAACCATCATAATTTCTCATTTATCAGAGCTAAATAGTTTTCGCGCTTATGCTATCTGACGAAATATGTTACCACAGAAATGTTACCTTTATTGTCAGTCTACAAGAAAATAGTCTGAGATCCTGTAATGGTTGCTCACCTGGTTACATTGAAAACACCATTGTCAAGAAACAATAACAAATTGCGATATTTAGACTAACTATGATAAATGTGAAGGGAATATTTCTTAACGAACGATGTATAATTAACGAAGTGGTGACAATATGCATTATCACGCTAGATAATCCACCACCATCAACAACAACAGCACCAATAGTAAAGAAAGAAAGTTTCTTTCTTCAATTGTAAAACAAAGAAAAGCTTAGCTTCAAACGAAAATGTTACGAGCACGTTTCAATCATTTGTGTCATTTTGATAAAAACAGGTGCTTTTTACATGAATTTTCTTTGGTGTCTGGAGCGGAGAATTTAAAGGTCTTTGTTTTCACTGTACTGTAGTATAAACATCACCAATGTAAAACTGATAAAAATGTATGAAAAACAATAAATAAATGAAAATAAATAAATGCTGAAGTACGTTTTATTGTTAGCGAAAGATCTATTAGCTCCTCGTGTATTAAATTAGTTCATGTAGCGTTTTGGAATTCATACTCATTAGCCACTCCCTAACCTCTTAGTCGACGTTTTTGTTTAACGACATATCTTAAATTTAATAAAATTACATAAATAGGCTTCATCACAAAGTCTCAGTTAATTTCAGATCTCAACATCTAAGCGTCTAAGTGTCTAAGCATTTTTTGCGGGGTTTTTACCGTCATTAATTCCTGGTAACTGGGGCTCAGACGGTGCCCTTTCACAGGGTCTTCGGTTTTGGCAGTGAGGAATTTCATGGCCGGATGCCTTTCCTAACACCACCCAATGGCTTTCTCTTTTGTGAAGTTCCAAATTGTTTTCGCCTGCTTGGGAAATCGAAACCGGAACCTCTTGGTTACAATGCAACTACACTAGCAGGCCACCGCTACTCATGGCCCTTGGTTACATAATAAATTGTGAAAATATGTACAACAATTGAAAATGAAAGCCGGCTTATCTTACGAAATCTATCTGAACGATTTCTCGAATATTCTAGAACGAAAACACGTGCTTTATCACATGAAAAAGAACACTGAGTCATGATATATGAACTTTCTAGTGTAAGAAAATTGCTAGAAAATTACAGGACATTACATCATTTATTACACATTCAGCTTCGATTCTGCTGACCAATGATCAAAGATCAAGACATTTCACCATTTTTCACACGCTCATTTTATTTTGCTGACTTACCATATATATAAATATATTTGTGTAATGTAGCAGAGCAATTCGAAAATAAATCACTCTTTAGTAATCTTAAACCGTATCCACATGGGACTTTCTTTCTTTCTTCCTTTATCAGAACATTAACACCTTGTAATACGTTACCACCTGGGCGTCAATGAAGGCAACCTCCACGTGGTGATGCCTGGATGCTGACCAGCCAGGTTTTTCTGACCAGTTAGTAACGAATAGCCTTCGATTCAAGCTGTTTCTTCCGTACCATTGAAGAAATCGATCTCGTCGTTCATGTGATTTTGAATCTGGTTCGTCGTCGATTTGGAGAATTTTTTTTAAAAAATCCAACCAGGAAATGTGTGTCTTCGACGCCCCTGTAGTTGGGAGAGATATTCCCGGTGCAGCCTACTCACTTGGTCTCCAGCAGCTTACACACACACACACGCTACCACCTATAATTTTTTTATTATTTTTGATGAGCCGCCTCCTTTATTTGTTTATAAAAAGCATGTACAGAATTTGTAGCATAATTGCCTGATGATCGAAATATCGTGAAACTATTAGTTGCAATCACAGTTCTTATTTTTCGTGTTTTATCTTATCTTATATTTAAATAAATATATATGTATATGTATGGTACATTGCATATACATATACATATCATTTCCTGACGAGTGAGTAAAATCACGAAACAGGCTTGTCGAAATGGATAGTGTAGTTTTTTTATTCTTTCCAACTTATTATATCTTTTATATGTATATGTATAAATATATACTATATATATTATTATTATTATTATATATCAATATATCAATATATATATATATATATATATATATTGAGATTGTATTTAAATGAGAGATAAATTTTTGAACTACACACTCGAACTGTAAATATGAGACTTTAACAAAAAGAAGAAAAAAGATTTCGTCACAGCTTAAAATAATAGCGTATTGGTGTTCATGCAGTCTGCAAGAATTCCCTTTGGTATTTTTTCTCATTTAAATCTGTTCCGGGACACAAAACAATGGTTCGGTCTTTATGTCAAGTTAACTTAGCAGCAACATCAGCTGGAAACAGCAACCCCTGAAAAAACTTCCTTTCTCTATTAGACCACACATAACTGACAAGCAATGGCTTTTTTGTCAATTAAGGTAAACTCATCCAAGTGCAATTCAAATAGTTGCAACCTCAGTACCCTGAGAAATGTCTTCATGGTATTCCATTTGGTAACATTTTCTCGTGAATGAAACTTTGGGAAGCGGCATTGTTGTTACAATTTGGCCAGATGACTGATGATGTACTGCAGGAAGAAGCGCTTTTCCATCATGGTTGGAAAAAGAATTGTTTGAAAATAAAGTAAGGATTTGCAAACTTGACAGTCATTCCAGTTATATAAAAAATACGACAGAATTCATCACGAGCATTGTTCTATGATGAGCTAGAGAGTCTGAAATTAATGGCTTTTTGAGGTGCTTAGTAATGGAACACTTTTGGGGGCACGTTTTTGTTTAGACTCAGATACCCTGGATAGCTTTATGAATTCGTCCGAATTGCCTTGTACCAAAATAAAAAGCAAGAGAAACATTGATTATTTTTGCTTACCAACGAACAAATTCATGCTTTAAATAACCACCCATTTTTATTTTCTATATTTTCCTGTGATTGATCTTACGTAATAAATACCGGATCTGGGATGCAGAATAGCAATTCTTATACTTCCATACCTACAAAGCAAAGACAAGGCACAGAAACTCGAGTTTGAATCCAGTATTCTGTCTTTAAGTTTCTACATTTTCTTACATTTATATTCATATTAAACTTATTACATTTAAATATCTATTTCAAAGTTTAAAATTACCAAAACTAACGCCTCTTGAAAAAAGGAGAAGATTATTTTTTTCTCATGGTACTAAAACATGCTTACCATCTCTTTAACTGGGTTTGGTGAAGGAAACTATTTACAGCCTTTCATATTTTCTCCCCCCACCCCCACCCCAATGTATCAGTATGCAGGATGGAAAACACTGATCTTTTGGTTTTGTTTGGCTTAAGTAAAGATGCTCCATTCAATAACATTTTAAAGATTCCTTCTCAGAATCAAATCCTCAAATATTAGTGATTCCCTTTAATCTAATTTTTCTTTAATATTCGATAATGAATTTTGCATGGGAAAAATTGTTCTCTGACCAACAATCAAATAAATCAGATCTTTTTATGTGCCAACAAAAGTTAAATCAGTATAAATGGATGAACAGGAAGCCTAGAGCGAGCTCTTTTATATCATCATTTTAAGGCTGTTTGTTTAATTAGATTTCATTATTTTCGGCAAGGAATGCTAAGTCTGAATAAATCTGGTCCAAGTGTTATAATTGTTCTTTTATTTTTCTAAAAAAAAATTCTCAAATTTAAGAAAATTGGATTTCAAACAAAAGTCACCTGTTGCATTGTCATTGCATTCTGAATGGCATGACATCCTTTCCTGCTGGAAATACAGAAAATCGATTGCAAAAATTCAAAGAATCTTTGTTAAAACAAACCACAGAGCATTTCAATAACATTTTAGAGAAAATACTAAGAATTGATTGCACCTCACGTTTCCACCTAAAATGATAGAAAATAATTTTTTTTTGGCCAGACTAATTTTCAAGAAATTTGCATTCATTGCTTTATTGGGAGTTTCGGTAATTATTAATTCTATGCATCCACTGTTTGCAAGCAGGGTGATCAATCAGTCGTGGGGCGTTCATGCTGCAGTAGGCCGGTTGCGTCCAGATGTCCCTCCATTTTTTTTGCTGTTGTGCTTTTTCAATTCAGTTAACGCGTCATTTTTCTACCACTTCTTTTCTCCCTCTTAGTCTAGGTCGTTCTGTGCTCCTGATAATAACCAGCAAATAACAGCAAGCTAACAAAGGTTTGGATTATGCAGCAAACTTTAAAGCCACAGTAAGAAAGTGCTTTTCTGCCTCAGAATGAAAGAAATTGACGCAGTATTGAATAATTGTTCGAGCGAGCGATGCGAGCGAGAACACCTTACTACAGAACATAAAGGCGGGGGAAATCAGAGCCTTAAAACTGAGTTTTTTTGGAAACGGCTGAAGATATCAAAAAGGTTTTTAAGCAAAGTTGTTCAGAATGGCCAACTTTTGGGAAAATTAAAAAAATAATAGAAAACTGAAGACTGCATAACATAATGTGATTTGTAGATTGCAATTTGTTTTGTTTTATTTGCCAGCATGATGGTCCAAAGCTCACCCTAAAATTAATGCACATTTCATAACTTAAATTTTACATTTTATGTGCATTAACATTAAGGATAAATGGAATGGTACACTTTTTATTTTTTAAAGCTAACTTTACATGAAGGCTCGCTCGAGCAAGTTCCACACCTTAGTGTGGACATCTCTTTCCTGGTTCTACCTAAAATGATATAAGGCTCTTATTTCAACAGTACGATTAATTAGAGTGAGGTTTGATGATCAAAGATATAAAAATGAGTGATAAAGGCAAAGTAAATGTTTCGAAAGTTAAAGTTAAGTTGTCAAAGTGTAATTAAAAAAGGGTTTAACAAATGATTTTTTGGTATAGAACTTGAATGAATCAATTAAGATTACTTTCGTTGTAACCAAAAGGTTGCGAATAAAATAATTGAAAATAGAATATTTACTAAAAAACGTAAAATTATTGTAATGTTTGTAGTACAGTGTTTAGAAGATGTTATTTGATATCGCTAGGTATGTCGTAATATTGGAAATATTGATTTTTTTTCTTTGGTAAAGGGCACTCTTAACAAACAGGCAAAATTTGAACAAACTAAAAGACCGTTCTTGTTAATTGAATTTCCAGTATACTAAATTTATCTTTATAAATTCAAAATGTTAGGAAATGAGGACTTTGTAATTTCCCAAGGACCAGGTTTTAGTATATTTAATTGCAATTTAAGGGGAGATGCTATTGCTGGGATTGAGGTTTTGTACAGGTAGCTTTTAGAACGCAAAGCAATATCAGAGAGGCACCCAATAGCTGTTACAGCTAGAAATACTAGTCTTTCATATTTTCTATTGCACTTCAGTTAATTTTTTAAAAATTTACTGTGAAGGAAGTATTTTTCCATCAATTTTTGTCTTGCTACTAGTATATAGTTTAGATTTTATTAGCAGGCTTAACCAAGGGCTTGGCAAGGCAATACTTAATAAAAACAACTATAGAAATAGGACCCATTCGTGTCATAAGCAGTTAGCCTTTACTATGCTACGCTTCTCCCGTCATCACCCTCAGCCTGACGATAGGAAAAGTCTCTCTTTATAATAACTTAGCTAACAATAAAGCTACATACAGTAGGCTGAAGAAGACTCTTTATGGACAGACAATAATGGCTTATCATTAACTATTTTTTTAGAGATAACTAAACATATTCTAAGTTGTAACAGTTCCCTTCTCAACAACAATTTCTCTTTTTTTTCGTTTTTCCTTGCTCCTTTTCCTTGGGGCTTTTTTTGGTACAGCGCTTGTCGCTTTGGTGACCCCTCCAGATACGGGTAAATGGATCTAATTCTGTCAATAACATCGTTTACCGCTGGAACAGTCTTTGCAGTTTTTTTGCGAACAAGGTTTAGCCTGTGGTCAAAATTGTGAAAATAACTTTATTTCTTTGCACCAGCAGCGGTCAGGTGTTACAGAATGTCATTGTCTTTGCTGGACATATTGCTGGTATCATCAAAACCCTTTTGAACTAATTGGCAATAGGAAATGTGATATCTTCGATTGTATTCAGAATTATTTCATTCAAATTCTTTCCTTGCTCCACGCGATCAAGTATGATACACGTTTTCCATATTTTGTAGTCAAAAACGGGGCTGGATATTGGCAACCTCCTCGTGGTTCAGCCTGCAAGTACCAATCTAACTTTGGGAAACTGATGCCAATACCTGAACAACAGAGACAACTAGAAAATCTAACGACATGTCAAAGATACATGAACCATCTGGTCCAGCTATCCTTCAATTAAATGTAGAAGGCCTTACACGACCAAAATGTGAAGTCATTCAAAAAATCGCCATGGACAATTCAATTTCCGTTATTCTTCTGCAAGAAACACATGCCACCAATGATGACAAAATCAAGATATATGGCTTTTCTCTCATTGGTTCAATCAAACACTCTAAGCATGGTATTGCCACTCTTGTACGTAACGACCTTCCTTCTGTTGAAATTGGCCGCAGTAATGTTGATAGTGCAGTTGAATGGCTAACCATATCGATCAATGGAGAAATTACAATAACAAACTACTACAAACCACCTAATTCTCCGTTTGAACCACCACCCCATTATGATCACCCAGCAATATACTCCGGTGATTTCAACTGTCATCATACAACTTGGGGCTATTCTAGAAATAATCCGGATGGGGATGCTCTTTATAATTGGTCCAGCACATTCGATATTAAGTTGCTTTTCGATCATAATCAACCAAAGACGTTTCATTCTGGTGCATGGGACACTTACACGAATCCAGATATTACTTTCTTCACACATGATGTCAACAGCTCTCTGCCTCATCCTGTACACACTGTTTTGGGTAACTTTCCAAAATCTCAGCATCGACCTACAATCATCCATCACCCAGCCTTGATCGAATACACACCAACATCGTCACTACCTAGATGGAATTTCAACAAAGCCGACTGGGATAGATTTAAGAATGCAACTAGAAATATGTGTGACGATCTTCCATCTTTAGAATCTGATTTAAATTTGTGTTACACAGCATTCCAGAAGAAACTCTTGAAAATAGCTAAAGATACAATTCCAAGAGGTTTTCGAAAGAACTACATTCCTAAATGGGATACCAAATGCAATGAACTTGCTTTTCAGCATGAAAAAGCTCAGTCTCTTGAGGAAAAGTTGTCTTCAGCTAACCGTCTTATCGATCATCTTAATTCTAAACGGAAAGAACAATGGGCTGCCACTGTCGAGGGCATCAATATGAAACGATCCAGTCGAAAAGCATGGTCAACTATTAACAAACTCACTGGCCGAAAAAACGTCACCCCAAATCCCAGTTTGATTAGTCCAAATGCAATTGCTTCATGTCTTCTAA
>RDPX01000146.1:1137761-1156786 GCA_003991215.1 Morbakka virulenta
GAGAAGTATCGGGAAGGCCAACAAGAGCTTCATTGTGTATTCATCGACCTCGAAAAGGCATTTGACAGGGTACCGAGAGAGGAAATTTGGTATTGCATGAGAAGGAAAGGAGTCTCGGAAAAGTATGTGCGCTGTATTCAAGAAATGTACAGAGAGTGTAGGACGGAGGTCAGATGTGCTGCAGGAAGGACAGAAGCATTCAGTGTAAAAGTAGGATTGCATCAGGGGTCAGCCCTGAGTCCACTACTCTTTGCTGTAGTGATGGATGTGTTGACAGATGAAGTAAGAAAGGAGGCGCCATGGAATATGATGTTTGCGGATGATATTGTGCTCATGAACACAGGGAAAGGACAGGCTGAAGAAGAGCTGGAAGGATGGCGAAATGCACTTGAGAAACGTGGTCTGAAAGTGAGCCGAGCAAAGACGGAATACCTCTGCATAAACAAGAAAAGAGACTTACCACCAATTAAAATCGGTCATGATGATCTCCCAGAGGTAGAGAATTTCAAGTACCTCGGGTCCACCATTGAGCAAAGTGGCGATTGTTCAAAAGAAGTGAAGAAAAGAATCCAGGCAGGGTGGAGCAACTGGCGGAGCACGACCGGAATTTTGTGTGACAGGAGAGTACAGGTCAAAGTCAAAGGAAAATTATACAAAACAGTAGTAAGGCCTGCAATGCTGTATGGACTAGAGACAGCTCCTCTAACCAAGAGTCTTGAGAAGAAAATGCAAACAGCAGAAATGCGTATGCTAAGGTGGTCCCTTGGAGTCACAAGAAAGGACATGATCAGAAATGAAAGGATCAGAGGCACCATCGGGATATGTGACATCGCAGGAAAGCTGAGAGAGACACGGCTAAGGTGGTATGGACATGTGCAAAGAAGGGAGGAGGATCACATTGCTAAACGGGTGCTGAACATGGAGCTGCCTGGCAAGAGAAAGCAGGGAAGGCCAAGGAGGAGATGGAAAGACTGTGTGGGAGATGACATGAGGGAACTGACCTTGACCGAGAAAGACGCACGTGACCGACGCAAGTGGAAGAAGTCAATTCGCTGTGGCGACCCCTGAAAAGGGAAACGCCGAAAGAAGAAGAAGAAGGAGAAGAAGAAGAAACATATTGCTGGGGCATTGCTGGTCAGGTTTTTCTATCACGTTCTTTCTACTCAAACAAACAATTTGTGATAACGAACGTAAACGTGGTAATTGAAATAAAGTCATTTTTGGTTAATAGCTTTTTTCTGGGGGTCATTTAAATTAGTAGCGTATGCAGTATCCATGAATCATACGTGGCAGGGGAAAGGAAGAACTGCTCCTGGCAAAATTTACTCTGACCATTTGTTCTCATGAAAAAAGCAGGCAGCGTCATTTTACACGTATTCTATTTCAAAAGGATGCTGTATTGAAGTTAAAGTTATAATTAAGTTGAATGGATCCAAGAGGAAACCTAGATTTCTAGATAAGATAATTAAAGCTCGGTGGTAAAGCAGTAGCCGAAAGAAATTTTCTTGTTATATATGCCATCTTTTGGGGGAAAAACACAACAACACCTTGTCGATTGAGGTTTGTCATACAGAGAGAATTGTCTGGCCTTCCTGTCTAAAGTACTTTACTGAATTTTTTACAAACTGCAGGGACCATTGGATTGACAAGTGTGGTGTCCCGTCCCCCATTTTCCCTTAGAAACGCCACTGATCTCATCGAAAATGTCCTGATGAGACGTTGTACAGTAAATTAAACGGTAAACTTCCAAAGTAAACAAAGGTGGCCTTTAATTGTTTTAAGTTGATAATCGTAAATCGATAAACGTCTCAAATACCCCTGCTGTTTTTTTCACTGACTAACTATAAGCTAAATTTATCTTTTTATAATTGCATCTTGGTTTAGGTTAAACCCACCTAACTAGGCTTCAAGCAAAAGGATATTGATAACAATTAATATATTTTCACTCCCTTAAATGTAGTTGGAGTTGGTTACCTAGAGAGAGGGTATAAAATACTTGGTGTAATCTTTACATCTTAATGGATTGGGTCGTCATTTCAAAGCTCAGACGCCTTGTGGAGATGCTATTTTGCTGTGGGAGTTTGGGGTAGGAAAGTGCGAGCATCATTCTGAGCAATACAAATGAATGTAAAATTATATTTTGATAATGTTACTGCTCTTATTAATTCCTTTAGGAGAATGCTTCTTCTCACATAATCTCTTCACAAAGGAAATCCATCCCAACTGAAACAAATTAGGACCTTAAACAAATTGTTAATTGAAAAGTTCGCAAATTTCTTAGACAAGAATATTTCAGGAAACCCTCTGATGAGCAGAATTGTAATAAAGCTTACATAAAATCACTCTTGTCTCGAAGAGGAAATCAGTCTTTCAACCAAAACGACATCTCACGGTGCCGATCGATAGTCTGTAATTAATGAGGATCAGTAACTATGAAAATCCATTAAGAGCAATTTCAGAAGCGATTTCTAATGAACTGGCTAACCGAGAAGTGTTTCGTGGTTTGAAAAGGAAGCTCAGCGAGTGGGTCTTGATGATAGGGATTTTGAGCTTTTAATCACTCTCTGTTAGCCACCAGCTTATTTAACTAATACGTTACAAATTATAAACTTTTACAAGGGTATTTCACCATGGATTAATAAGCAGTTGAGTGTGTGCACGAAAGTTGTTTGATAGTTAATTTTTAATTTTAATAAGTTTCGAGAAGACAAGTACACTGAACATTCGATAATTTGAGCTCAAAAAAAAAAGGAAAAAAAAGAAAAATGAATTGGAATCCGGGAATGTTGCCATTGTTGGAAATGAACTTAAGAATACTAGGGAACCAATGACGTCAAATGACTACTATTTCAGAAAAAGCTACAGTTAAAAACAATTGTATGATTAAAAAACCAGGAAGACCCGTTAGTCNAGGGATTTTGAGCTTTTAATCACTCTCTGTTAGCCACCAGCTTATTTAACTAATACGTTACAAATTATAAACTTTTACAAGGGTATTTCACCATGGATTAATAAGCAGTTGAGTGTGTGCACGAAAGTTGTTTGATAGTTAATTTTTAATTTTAATAAGTTTCGAGAAGACAAGTACACTGAACATTCGATAATTTGAGCTCAAAAAAAAAAGGAAAAAAAAGAAAAATGAATTGGAATCCGGGAATGTTGCCATTGTTGGAAATGAACTTAAGAATACTAGGGAACCAATGACGTCAAATGACTACTAAAAACCAGGAAGACCCGTTAGTCTTAATTGTCTAAATAGAAAAAACCAGTAGTGGTTTGTCAGGTTATCAAATAAAAAGTTCCTGGTTCGAGCTTTAGTGACTTTCCTTGAAGTTCTCTGCCCAATTGGTTTTTCCAACATAAGTGGCAGACTACTGACATTATACTTGTACATAAAGAAAAAAAGAGAGGGTGAAAGCAAAGAATAAATGTAGTAAAAATTACGCACCAAAGGCCACATATATAGGAACTTTATTATGTCATGAGTTGTAAGCCTTTACGGCGCTATGTTTCCACAGATACGTCTCTCAGCGTCTATCGAACAATCGAACAATCGAAGTCGTTAGGTACAACTCTTTCATACATGGATAAGGTACAGCTTCTATGGACCTTTTACTGGAAAAATAAAGAGATTATACACAAGAAAACTAGCACAACAATAAGAATAATGAAAAAAAACATCCCATTGTCTACAACAAAGCAATCACATTAACAGTATATCCTACACTTTTCGAGAAATATGCCTTCCAGCGATAAAGAAAGAAACACAAAAAACACAAGACTGATATGGCGCCACTCCTTAAAACTACTCAATTCCTGTCACACCGTAAATCCACAGTATCGATGTGGAAAAGAGTTATACCTCATCACTTCAGTATCCTAATGATGGAAGAAGCATCTCTCAAAACGTAGCGTAATAAAAGTTTACGATTCATGACATGATAAAACCCCTATACCTATGGAAATATAGAGTTTGTGGGGGAACATCTACCCAGTGGCGGCTTATTTACGAGCATACATATTGTCATAAATATAAAGCATATATATCTGTCACGATTCATTAGCCTGTGAACATAATAGAAGAACTTTCTTTTCATAAATATATTAATTCAATTTCAAACCAACATGTCTGCAATGGAGATCGCAATGGAATGAATTATTCGAATGAGTAAAATGTTACATTGAAGGACGTTAACTGTTAGCTGTAGACACCATGTTGACCGTTGTTGCCCAGGACAACATACGTCAAGGTGTTGTCTACCAGAATAAGTGATTAGGTATTAGATTTAATATCTTGGTCATTTTTGAGCAAAGACCACACTCAAAAATCTGTTGAAAGGACAGTGTATTTTGATTCCTACAAGTTTTAGGGGTGAGTCAGTTTTAAAGAGGTATTAACGGATACTGTATTTCAATGGCTAATCAAATTTTGAATTCCATATTAATAAAAATAAATACAGAGTATGCAGTTCTTCAGTTAAAGCATTTACGTCCTTTAAGGCTCACTTTTCTGTAATACAAAGAATCTTTTGGAGAACACAAAGAAAGATATTTTCTGGATTAATATTGTCAGTTTATGACACTAGGTTTTGCAGGGTAAAAGATTGTCCTGAAAGACATTCTTAGGATTTTTCTGCTATCTCAGCAATCAAAATCAGTGTCTCTACAGCATGAAATGAATTTATCTAGCGTCAAAAATGACTTTCCAAAAGTATCTTATGACTCCGTGGTTACGAAACATCGCTTTTCTTTGTTTCCAGAACTAAGATTAATTTGTAGAATTTAGATCACAATTGTTGGCCCATAAATAACTTATCCATTTTATAGAAATTTTTATAATGTTTTGAAGTAGCTGGCAGACTGACGAGGTTTCCGTGATTTGAGTCTCATGGAAGAGCTCGATTGGCAAACTGACCTTTGGAAGTAGAAGTTCAGAACTTTCATCACCTCTTACCAGCTCAATGGTTAGTTAAGTTAAGAACATGTGCATTAAATATTAATTTACTGACAGTGATATCACGTTAATTTCCATAAGAAGTGCCTGATTCAATTCATTGTATTAAGCCACGTGGAAAAATCCTCTTCCCATTGTCTGCCACTACCCAAACCCCAGCGCTAAGTTAATAGTATGCAGTCCTTTACTGGTAGCTATTCAATAACTTTTTCTCATGTTCCTTAGGTTTTAACTTTGATGGTCTACACTTCAGTTATTTCACTTCACTTATGTTCTACATACGTTCCGTACTACCTTTAAAGTCGTGATAATGATTAAGATGGATTTCTAATTGTGATTGACAACTTAAGGGAACGCTTTTTTCTTTATTCTTGTTTGTTCCTAGCAAAGCCGCAAGCGATCACTTATCTTTGCCAAAAGTTAAGAGCGAGAAAAGAAGAGCTTCATTATGAAAGTGTAGAAAGATGACAATTACCAGAGGATTTAAAAGAAAGCAGATCAAATTTATCCGGAAAGAAAGAGAGCGGGAAGAAGCTAGTTAAATAGCAAAATGTTTTGTAAACTGGTTTCAAGAGATTTGAATAAGCACTTTCAGCAAGACATGTAGGCCGCTTGAAAACCTTCAAAGAACAAACAAGAGAAGAAGCGTTATCAGACCAATGACCATTGAATTACCTGTAGAATAAAAAGAGAGATGTAACATTAAAATAACAAGAAAATGGGTGCTGTTTACATTTGGCTTTCATGCTGCCATACATGTGGATGATTCCTATCGCTGTATACACGATGTTGACAAGATTTCCAGTGACTTTCAGCAGTATTAATAATTACTGTGAATTCAAAAAGCTCAACACTGAAGCCATTAAGTTCCAGGAATAATGTCTCGGAACTCATGGATCAATAGAAATTGTTGATTGAGAAGGTACCGAGCTGTGTTGATGTGCTTGCCACTGAGTCAATCACATGTCATCAGATTGTAAAATGTTCCTTTCTATGAGAACTGATCTAACTTTGAGCCATGTATAATCATCTCCATCATCACCATCATTATCTCTATCTTTATCTACACTGAGTACAAAACCCTTCTTTTATATGAGACATATAATCATTCTTTTCTATTTTGGTCAAGGTCTGGCATTACAATTTTCGTCTTGGAAAGGTGTCGTCCTGCAAAATAGTTTTTTTGAACACATGTAAGCCTTTGAAATAGCATTAAAATCTTTTTACAAAGTTGTTCATGCAATGGTTCCAGAGCAATAATGGAGCACAACATGTTAGAAAGGTGTATCTTATTTCAAATATTCAAGGTGAAAATTGTGCAAGTCGATTTCATTCAGCTGATAACACTAGTGGTCAAAATTTTTATGCTATCTTAACAACAAAGTTACCTTAACAACCAAAACCAGTTGCTACTGACAAATGTTTTGTCTCTGAATCCAAATATGGTCACAAAAAAGGCTCAGCTGGGGCTTTGTTATTCTTTTCTTCTGTATTATACTTATTGTTCTTCTTATTTCCAAGAAATTCAGCAACAATTTTTGCCCAGGCAATATATTTGGTACCTGAAATTATTTCAACATTGCGCTTAAGTGAAAGATATGTTTGCAAAAAATGAATAGGGTGTAAGACATGATAGCCTCACCTTACAAATACTATTTAACATTTGTTGAGAGGCAATAATTGGACATCATACCCCAATCTTTCATTTTTACCCCTTTATGGTTGATTAGGATATTCTGTCCAACAATAGGGAGTTGGGAAAAGAACAGTGCTTAAGTGAAAGATATGGTTGCTAAAAATGAATAGGGTTTAAGACAAGATAGTCCCACCTCACCAATGCTATTTAACATCTGTTGAGAGGCAATAATGCGCATAGTAGCAGAAAGCGTAGGAAACAGGCACGGGTGTATAGTTAGTTGTCAATCTATATAGAAACTCAAATATGCAGATGACGCACACTCATCGGAAGGTATAAAGGGAGTTAACACAGCAAGCAGATGAAGTTCAACGTGAGAGTTTGAGATTTGTCCTAAAAGTTAATGCCAGTAGGCCCCAAGCAATAGTAGTAAAGAGAAAAGGCGAGCAATCCATTAATGTTAATGACAAATAAATAAAAGTAGTACAATGATTCCAGTATCTACTATCGATGGTAAAGAAAAATGGTAACAGTTCTCACAAGACAAAGACAGAATCGCCATTGCTCGAAATTTGGTAATACCACTAACAGGAGTGTTGAAATCAGCAGACATCAGTCAAGAGCTTAAGGTAATGCTAGATAGAGAACACATTGGTTTATGGCCCAGTAGGCTGGGCTTAGAAAAAAGTAAAGAGAAAGTATTACAATCCTTTGAGATGCAAATGTAGAGAAGAGTTTTGTGGATAAGCTGAACTGACAGGAGGAAAAACGGATCCAAGAAAGGATTAAAGTTAAGGATAAGTATGGCATTGCTAAACAAAGAAAAAAGAAAAATGTGGCAAAATATATGCACACGAAATGTAGATAGAAAAATATAGCTAGGGCATCAGTTTTCTTCTTCTTCTTCTTCGTCTTTTGGCTGCTCGAGTCAGGCGTTGCCACGGCAAATCATATGTCTCAGCATCAGCGGTGTCTTCTCTTTTCATTCCTATCCCCCTCGTGTCCTCTTCAATTGAGTCCATGTACCGTGTCCTTGGCCTTCCTCTCCTCTTTCTACCGGGCAGATGCATCTCTAATATTCTCCTTCCGATGTAGTTCTATTCCCTTCCGATCACATGTCTAAACTATCTCAATCTTGATTCCCTTTGCTTCTATTCTAATCCCTTAAAATGTGCCGAGGCTCTGATGTATTCACTTCCAATTTTATCCAGGCATGTGACTCAATCTGATCACCTTAGCATTCTAAATTCTGCTACATGCTTCTTTTTTGTCCCTGCTGTCTGGAAGTCACACAGCAGACCTGGTCGCACTACCGATTTGCATGCTTTTTCTTTTACATTTGATGATAGCTTTCTGTCCCATAGTACTCCCGTTACCTTCCTCCATCCATTCCATCCNCCTTCCGATGTAGTTCTAGTCCCTTCCGATCACATGTCTAAACTAGCTCAATCTTGATTCCCTTTGCTTCTATTCTAATCCCTTAAAATGTGCCGAGGCTCTGATGTATTCACTTCCAATTTTATCCAGGCATGTGACTCAATCTGATCACCTTAGCATTCTAAATTCTGCTACATGCTTCTTTTTTGTCCCTGCTGTCTGGAAGTCACACAGCAGACCTGGTCGCACTACCGATTTGCATGCTTTTTCTTTTACATTTGATGATAGCTTTCTGTCCCATAGTACTCCCGTTACCTTCCTCCATCCATTCCATCCTGCTTATATTCGCTTCTTCGCTTCTCTACCTCATCCCCCGTTACACTTTATTGTTGGTCTTAAATACTTGAAGTCTTCTGTCTTTGTTACATCTGTTCCTTGCTTTGTCACCCTTTCGTCCATACAAGACCAGGTATTCAGTTTTTCCCTGCTTAATTTCTCCCCTTTTTTCTAGGGAGTCTCTCCATTCTCCAGTTCTTCTTCGGCCTCATTTCTTGCATTGGTACACAACACAATATCATGGGCAATTAGCATTGTCCATGGTGCTTTTTTCCTGACTTTATCTATAACTAGTGCAAACAGAAATGGGCTTAGAGCCGATCCCTGGTGTAGTCCGACCTTGACTTGGAACCAATCAGTCATCCTTGCAGGACTTCTTATTGCGGTCTCAATGTCCTTGTACACGTCTTTTACTATCCTTCCATACTTTTCTGCTACTTGAGATGCTTTCATGCAATGCCAAAATTTCTCCTTTGGGACCCTGTTATACACTTTCTCCAAATCTACAAAAACACAATGCAATTCCTTTTGTCCTTCTCGGTGCTTTTCCATCAGAATGCGCAGTGCGAATAGCGCGTCCGTTATGCTTTTTTCTGGCATAAAACTGTACTGTTCCTGGCTGACCTCTACCTCCTCCCTGAGGTTTGCATCCAAACCTCTCGCCCACAGTTTCATAGTGGGGAACATTAACTTGATGCCCCCTGCAGTTGCCACGCTCTTGTGCATCTCTTTTGTTCTAATAAACAAGGATCAACACGCCCCTTCTCCACTTGTTTGGTATCTCCTCGTACTCCAGGATCCTATTCAAAAGCTTTGTGAGCTCGTCTAAACCCAAGTCACCGAGACGCTTCCATGCTTCATAGATATGTTGTCTGGGCCTTTTCATTGTTCATTCTCTTTGTCTTTTTGAACTCACCTTTGTCTATTCCTCCAACGTCATGTTCAGCTCTCTTGCCTTCTTCAATATTGGCTTCTATGGGATTTTTGGTGTTCATGAGACCTTCACAGTATCTATTCCATCTTCCTAACACTAGCTTTTCTCCTGCCAATGGCCTTTCGTCTGTATTTTTGTTGACTCTAACATGCCAGATATCCTTTGATGCCTTGTCCTTTTGTTTCGCAATCCGGAATAAATATTTTTCATTCTCCTTTGTGTGCAGTGTGTCAAAGCGATCACTGTATGCCTCCTCCTTATCCTTGAGTACCTCTCGTTTTGCTTCATTTCGTCTTGTGTCATATTCCTTTTTGTCCTTCTCTTGGCCTGTTCTGTCAAACACCTTTACTTTCTTCTTGTTTTCAATGCTTTCTTGCACTGCATCATTCCACCCCCATATTTCATTGTCTAGTTTCCAACAGCTTGGTGCTACCTTAAGGACTTTGTTTTTTGCTTCTCAAATGCCCTCAGTACGTTTTGACCAATTTTCTAGCACATCCCGTGGTTCAGCGTTTCTGGTAACTCGCGGTTGACGTTCCTCGTACAATCGCCTTCCCTCAGACTCGAACACTTTATCCTTGGATAAACTGTCCTTATAATTTTCCTCTTAGTTATAATCCTTAGCTTGTATACTACCACTTTGTGCTGTGAAGCAAAACACTCTCCTTCCAGTACATAACAGTCAACTACTTCGTTCAGATGTCTTCTTTTGCAGGCCAGGTTGTCAACGTGGGTACTTCTTCTGCCACTTTTGTGGTGATTCTCTGGTCGTCTTTCTTCTTAAAGTATTGTTTGGCACTGTCACCTCTACTGTATTTGCCAAGTCCAGTTTCTCTTGACCTTTTTCATTTCTCATTCCATAGCCACATCTTCCTATCACCTCCTCATCCCCTCTGTTCCCTTCTCCATCATGTCTAATGAAAGAAGCTACAAACACGCTTCTAGCTCCTCCAGGTATCCTCACGAACGTGGTGTCCATGTCCCTCAAAATTTGTGTTTCTCTTCTTGTGGGCAAAACATCTGTCTTTCATATCTACAGTTAAGCACATTACTCTGTCAGAGATTCTCTCTACCCCCAACACACATTCTGCATAACAGGTTCTCAATACAATCCCAACGCCGTTTTTCACTGTCCTCTCCATTTTATTAATTTGTACCTATTCCCAAGTTGTCTGGACTTGCTCTCGTTCCATCTGATTTCCTGGATGCATGAGAATGCGTCTTCTTTCTATCAAATATACAACCTCCCTTTCCCATTCATTGCTCCCATATTCAATGTACCAATCCTCAAGGTTATCTGCCTGGTCTTCTCCTTCTCGCGCTTTTCTCTCTTTTTCTTGCTTCCTCTTCTTTTCACCCTTTTCCTTCATTGTTCAGCAGTAGCACAGTTTCCGGCAACTGGTCTGCTGGTCAGTGGTGCTGGCGGTCGTTAGTAACCCGGGCCTCGACCGATTCGGTATGGCATTACCATTTACAATTCGCACATATCTTAACTTGGTAAGGTTTTCTACAGCCGTATGCCCTTGCTGACACCAACCACACTTTTTTGGCGGTGTACCTAGCCGGTGATAATCCAATACCTACTCACAAGGTAGTAAGGGGTTTTTAATCCTCACCGGGGTGAACAATTTGGTGAGTATCGGGACGTGTTCGCACGCCGATGGGCCCTGCAAATTGCACTCAACAGGGAGCTCATCCTCTGGCAACTGAAATTTGCAGCACGTGAAGATGAAGTGGACTTAGTTGAGGGTGGATCACAGACAAGCCACCTTATTTCGCCTTTCACCAGAAAAATAGTCTGCTCTATTTATAATCATAGGATAGACTGAGCACTCCGTGGGTTTTATACCCCATAACCCATAGTGTCAATAGAGGGTGAAATAATGGGGGGAAATTTTTATGCAACAGGAGAAAAAAGCCTGCTTGGATAACATCAGAGAATGGTGCTGAGGAACGTTAATGGCTCGAAATAGTGGAAGAATGCACAAAATTGTTTTGACTTAAATGACACATGCGACTTCAATGGGATTTAAAGTTAAAGAAGAAAAATAAGATGTTCAAAAAATGATCCAAAGAACTCTTTCGGCTGTCCTCAGTCAAGAGTGACAATCGTAACTTTGAGACAATGACACCAAACCTTTTTCCTTTTGACTCGACCTTTAGCGGATGTACCAAATTGTTCCGGAAGTCGTTTGACCTACATTGTAAAATTCATTTGCTTTTAAGTCAGAGAACCAAGACCTAAAGTAAGAAATGGTTTCAAAGGGGTACAAGAACACAAAATGACAACAATTTCTTTGGGTGTGTGTAAGAGCTAACTCAATTCTTGTACCTTTGTGCTGGCATCCGCTCAATCTTGGGAGACTGTAGTGTCGCGCTGTTCTGCAACGGCATCTAGAATGGCTGCAAAGGCCAATTCGGAAATGACAGCCTCTTGTGCACTAGGAGAAGAAGTAGGTTGTCGCTTGTTTGTTTCATTGTCTTCGTGCTTTCCTCCTTTGTAGCTCTGCCTTAAGTTGTTGGACAAATGTCGCTTTGAACTGGGGGATCGTTCTACACAGCCTGTTTTCAGATCAAATTCTCAGAGGCCAATTCCTCTCATCTGTTCAGATCAATTCCCACTGCCTATAGATCCGTTTTACAGACATCTTTGCAGTGGAGCCCTGCTTCTTTGTACTTTTCTTTTGCATCTGCCTAGGCAAGCCGTCTTATATGGCAAAGAATTTTATCTTTCAAGCAAAAAGCTAATCCGAGTCGATGTCTGGTCACAATGGAAATCACAGAAATAAACGTAACAGGTGTAATCTTTAAAGATTGTCTTAGTTGTATTAATCTTCTCTTCATCGCAATTACACTTGGGATAACTGAGATCTCAGTTTCGCAATTTGTATGACGTTTTTTCAATTTCTGCCCTTGTAAATTTTGAACGCAATCACAATTTGGTAGTTAGCATGGTTACAAATATATAAGAAAAAATAGATCATGACGTACCTCTTCTACTATCAATCAGACATATTTCACCATACCTCGGCAGGAAACCAACCTCCAAGCTTATTTATTTGGACATAAAGCCTAATCCTCATTATTATTCAAGAGAGGTTCAGATATATTGTTCAGCTAGGCAATAAGTCTTTATCTAACGAAGTATTTTCATATTTCTGGAAGGGTGTAGGATACACTGTATATCCTACCTACACTGACATACAGTATAACCAAAACCTTTCCAGAAACATGGCTTCAAGCTCTAAAGATCTAAGACTCTAAATTCCTTTGCTACCCCTGAAATGAATCGGTGCTTATGTATGAATGAGAACAAGTATGCAAGAGAAAGAATGTAACTGAATAAAAGCAAGTACGAAAGAACGAAAAGAGCAAATGAAGGGAATGGAAGAAGGTCAATATATTAAAAAAAAAACAACCATTAAATAAAAAATAGAAAATAGGAAAAAATAAAGAAAAAACACGTACACAAAAAATGTAGCGTCTTGTTACATTTCAGCCAAAAAAGCCATCAAAACTTAATATTGGACCAAAAGTCGTTGGACCAAAAGTTAATCGCACGAAAATACATTGGACTAAAGGGCGTGGACGAAGTGTCGTTGGACGAAATGATATCAGACAAAAAGTGTAGCAACCAAGACAGCGATGCCTGTCCATCACGTAAGTGCGAGGTATAATGTGAAGGATCAGAACTGTTGTTGATGTCGATCGGAGCTACCGGTATACCACAGTTTTAGTTTATTTTGCTACACTACGCGTGCCATAAAATATTTCAAAATGGCGTATCCAGCCCTCAGACCGCTAGTCGAATAAGCCTGCTCTACAGCGACAACATTATAAGGTCCAAAAGAAAGTGAATCTGAACTCCCACAGTACTCAGAAACAAAATTCAAAAAGATATCAAAAGGAGATGTTCTCCTGAGCCTGATTCAGGAAGTTTGGTTGGAGAATTAACATGCTATATAAAACCGTGGGCAACAGCAAAGCTATAAATAACTCCTTTAGTTCTGTCAGTCTAATTGGAATGGAGTCAATCAGCTCATGTGATGGCAATTAATGTTGCCAAGGCCAACAATGTTAGTAGTGTGATGGTTGTGCAGTCTTATCTGTGGAGTCTGACATTGTCTTAATAACTGGGTAAGAATCAGAAGAAGGAGATCGATGCACGAAGAATTAGTAGCAAGTGGCCTGAGAAGAAACAAGTTAAAGTACAAGAAGTGTTTATCTTTAAATTCAAGCTCTTGTACACTAATAGCTAGAACATCCAAGCATATAGAGCAAGACCATAAAGATGAGTTGTTGAGGCTGGTCAAAACAATGCCTAATGGTCATCAAAATCAAAATCACTATTGTTAACACTAGTGCAGATTTGAGTCATAGGGACCCAAGAATATGAAAATATTTAACAGAAAAAAAATTAGAATAAATTCCTCCTGTTGTTGGTGAATATAACGAATACTGTACTATATTATATATTTTATTATATTATTTTATAATATATTATATTATATTATGATATATTATATTATGCACTTTATCTACTTGTAACCTATACATTCTGATCAAAGAAGTAAAAAAATCGAGAACCACCATTTTCAAGAAGAATAGCATTAAAATCATAAAAGCAGGAAATTTGTCTTTGAGATACAGAAGTAGAAAAGGATTTTGGCAACGCTGGTACTTAATGAATCGTCATTATTTTTTCATGCTTACTTGCTCAACCTGACCTGAAATACTATTTTTGCGACACTTGTAAATATTATGTTGTTTTTTACGATTACAGGTAATATCTCATTTGGTATTGATGTTTTGTATCTTTTTTCACTGATGCTCAAATGTTTAAAACTTCTCTCCAGTACGTTTTTTGGGTTTAATACAACCATTTACTTTTTTCCCCGTAATCAAAACCCACTTAGCGTTTGTTTTCTTATTCTGGTATCTTGGTCTGGTTAATTGCCAGCGAAAGAGCTTTTGACCAAATTGCACGTAATGTTGATTACGATAGTACAGTTTTGTACCACTAGTCGTTTATTTCAATGACTTTGTTAATCAATTAATTAGAAATTTATTGATGAGACTGTAATAGAGCTAGCTTTAATTTTCAAATATTTGTGCAGATGTATATCATGAAGGGCGTTCAAAGGTCATGCACAATTTTTCAGTTTTGAATCCTAAGAACTGGATTGTGATTAAAAACTGCTATACATCAAGTGTGGAGGTCGAGCTAGCGTTTATTTGTTGGCCTTAATACACTACGATGTTATTATTTTCTGGGCAAAAACGAAAGCTATAGTACATTGTATCCACTGTTATTTTTTCAGAATTAAAGAACAAGCAATAAGCATGAGAAAGTATATAGTAGTATTCCTTTTTGGGCTAAACGTTTTAAATAATCTTGGTGTACTGGGTATGTTTTAATGAACTTGATAACTCAAAGATTGATTCATTTGAAGATTTTGTGATGCACCTTGAACTTCAGTGCAACTGTTCTTTTTCCTTTGTTTATAGCCAGAGAAGAAAATTAGTCAGCAGTTTTGTTTCTGTCTCTTTTTCGTACATTACCAACTCCAGCTGAAGATCACACCTTTTCAGGCTTTTTACTTTGTTATTGATAGGACCAATTTTTATGCACAGGAGGTCCAGTCTACCTCTATTAAAAGTAATATGTTGTGGTTAAGGGGTCGCAGGGTTGACATTATTTGCAATTTGCAATAGGCCATTGGCCATTTCCCGGCACAAAGCAGGTTTTGCCTGGCATTTTGAATAACTATATTGAAAAAATTATAATGCTGTTGACCTGCAACCAGTTTCTTTGTTAGTATTTTTGTGATATTTTTCTGCTGTAACTGTATAATAAGGATGTAAAAATTTCCAGGAAAACATTGGTGCTATTGTCTAGCACAAAGATGGTGCTATTTGAAACATGCAAAACATGACAATATTCAAAAGAATCGTTTTTATAAATTGATTTCTTGAATTGAATAAGCGCCTGTTCAGTTTTATTAAAGCATTCGATAATTATCGAAAAAAACCCGTCTTGTATTTATAATTAGAAGATTTTCACATCACTACAAAGTCCTCCTTGAGAAAAATAGCAGAGATTAGGTAAAAGACATATAACTGTCAACTCTGACTTGAAGAGCTAGAGATCATACTGAAGAGAAAAGGAGAACTCCAAATACAAGGAAACACTAATTAAAATATCTTTAAAAGATTGTATGGCTTCAAAAACGTTTTGGAATGCAATATTGCACTTTTGGTTTTAACAACAACAAAAAATACAACAACAGCAACAACAACAGCAACAACAACAATATAGAACACTCAGTTAACCGGCCTTCGACTCCCCCAAGAA
The DNA here is from genome assembly GCA_003991215.1 of Morbakka virulenta. Taxonomy (NCBI): domain Eukaryota; kingdom Metazoa; phylum Cnidaria; class Cubozoa; order Carybdeida; family Carukiidae; genus Morbakka; species Morbakka virulenta. The sequence goes on from RDPX01000146.1 coordinate 1,153,354, forward strand.
ATGAGCTTGTGTCTCTTGTTTGAGACTTCTGTAGAAGTACTAAAAATCTATTTCAAGTTTGGGACCAAATGAAAGCAAAACTAAATAAATTACTCAAATTCTTCATTTGAACTCTATTTTTTGTAAATGTAGCTTTAATAAGCAGATTACTTGATCTCGTTAACTTGCCGTTTTAGCCATTTCTTTAGGATTGTCATTTAAACCGATGTTTTTAAAACACAAGCTCTAAGTCTACATTGAAAAAATTACTGTANAGCAACAGCAACAACAACAGCAACAACAACAGCAACAACAACAGCAACAACAACAATATAGAACACTCAGTTAACCGGCCTTCGACTCCCCCAAGAAATGAGCTTGTGTCTCTTGTTTGAGACTTCTGTAGAAGTACTAAAAATCTATTTCAAGTTTGGGACCAAATGAAAGCAAAACTAAATAAATTACTCATATTCTTCATTTGAACTCTATTTTTTGTAAATGTAGCTTTAATAAGCAGATTACTTGATCTCGTTAACTTGCCGTTTTAGCCATTTCTTTAGGATTGTCATTTAAACCGATGTTTTTAAAACACAAGCTCTAAGTCTACATTGAAAAAATTACTGTATCTTTCAGTTTTTTGGTAAATCATATTACGTAAACAATATCTATGTAATCTCTATAAGGACAGGTGTAAACACAAGTTAAGCCTAAATCACTTAATAGTTTTAAGTTTGATAGTGAATCCCTAATATATCTTCAACAAACCTGATCTACTTTGAGAATTAAAGAAGTGTATTTATTTGTATCCAATGACAAAAATCATATGAAAATCATCTTGAGATATTAGTACAAGCTCTGAGAACAAACAAAAACAGAAAAAGTCAACAAAGAATTGCTGATGCAAATGATTCCGCTAGTTCTTCTTCCCTTTAAGTACTCTGATCAGTAAGAAATTTTCTTTAGTTCAATGTGGTGATTATGAGAAAAATATTTCTGTTAAGTAGCATAAGCCCTATGTAATCAATAGAAATGCGACATGACAACCATAGCACTAGATCAGTCTTTGAATTAAGATTAAATTTACTCATGGAAACAGCCTCCAGCAAGATATTACACTACATGTCCAGGCTATCTTATATTGATGCCAGTGAAGTAAGTCTATCAAAATAATATTTATTTTCATTCATACATTGTATAGCCATTACTCTGAACTAACATTGTACATGAGCGTTTTTGTGACTATGAGCCACTATGATGAACACACATATTATTACTGATTTGAAAGAAATAACTTATTAAAAGAGAAAATAAGTAGACAATGACATGACACATTTTCTTGGGTCTAAAATAATATTTTGGAAATAAAATTCTACAAGAACGCAGTCGATGAATTACAAAATGCAAAGTATTACCTTCACAGCCAAACCTTCCATTGCTAAGGAGCAATATTGAACAACTTTTCTTGCATTTCAAACTCATAAAAGACTACATTTTTTTCTTCTCAATTGTTGATATCCAGTATTTCTTTAGCAACAAAATTTACTACTCCGGTAGTACATCTAGAAGCATATCAGTAAGAGGCAATTTTTTCTTTTCTTACCTTAATGTAAAACTTTAAATAAAATTACCAATATTGACAAGGACAAACAAAGTCAACAAATTTTACCTATGCATGCATCACACTACATAGTATAGGACTGATGCTATTCATCCTGTATAAGCAAGCGTTTATGAATACTGCTGCCACTAGTATTACTACTACTTCTACAACTACTACTACTTCTACTACTTTTACTACTACTACTACTATTACTACTACTACTACTACTACTACTACTACTACTACTACTACCAATGATAACAACAACAAAGAAACAACATCAACATCAATGATTTTAATACACATCAATGTATACATATATATGTATGTATAAGCTTTATCACTTTGTCATGTCACAAGTCTCAAGTCGCAAATCGCTGTTTTATATTCCCTTAGTGCTGATCTTCTTGGTGGTAGGGGTCGAGTCGCATAAAGCTCTCCTTGGAGTTTTAACCAACAGGTGATTTCTTTATCCTTAAATAAAAGAAGTTCTTTTTCAGAATTTACTCCATTTAAGACTGATAATCAGAGTATTAAGGTCCGTAAATTACAGGGGGAAAAGTTACCTCGATTTATACGCCAATAACAAAACTTGTTGTCAGATTGTTTTATCCAAATATTATCCTTGTCAAGGGATCGCGCGTGTTTTAAATAACAATTCATAGTTATTCAAGTTCAGATTTTTTCTTGTGTTTATTTCTAATTAAAAGAAGTTTCAAGTTTGGAAATAAACCAACAATTAGGATACTTTTGATGGATTTTGAAATGCACTAAAACATTTGTTAAAATTTAAACAGGCGAAAATGTTGTTTTTTTATCAATATCATTGATAAAATATTGAAAGTTTGCAATGAATGAGAGCCAGTTTAATGGGTCAAATTATACGCCGGGTATTTTTTTTTCACCTGAAAATTAAGGGCCGACGTATACGGTAAGGGATACAGTACGTCTTAGTTCAAACTGAGACCAGAGAAGCTTTTTTTAATTTCTCTCTTGTGCATGTCTCATACATCTTATTAACTTTCCTACTTCCTAAAACCTCAATCTTTTCTGTTTATCAATGATCTTTCTGTATTTTAGAATTCAATAACAGTTACTGATAACAATACTAATTATGCTGATTTAGCTTGATATTCATCTTCATGGGAAAAGCAAAGTTTGTCGCTGATCTCAAGATTCCTCTGACGTGTTATAAAACTGGGGAAGAAGTGATCGGTAACTTTCAATCCAGGCAATACAACAGTATCTCTTACAGTACTACACAAATTCTTATCTTGTTCTCATTTAAATGAATAGCAGATCTGAAATATAACATAATGTCATAGCTTAACATTATAAATTTGATCTTTTTAAAAATTATTTTCTGCTGATTTCTCATTTGGCTTACAGGCGATTGGAAGGTATAGTTTTCATATGTTTACATGCAAATCAAAGTTAATTATGTCATACTCAAGGGGCCAATTTGTATCTTTGCAAGTCCACAATTCAAAATACAAAAATACAAAAAGAATTGGAAGAACAAAGATCTCCTTGGAGTTATTATAACTTATATATATATGTATATATATGTATATATATATGTGTGTGTATATATGTGTGTGTGTAATTAAATGGGAGGAGGTGCTGTCAATATGGAAGTAGTGGAGAGATTCGGAATTGTTGATGTTAAGAAGATTGTAAAGAAACGAAGGCTAAGATGGTATGGTCATGTCAGACGGAGACCATCATAGTATATTATTAATAGAGCCAAAAATCTAGAGCTGGAAAGATGAAACCCCAGTGGACGATATACATATATATACATATATATATGTGTGTGTGTGTAATTAAATGGGAGGAGGCGCTGGCAAATAT
>RDPX01000146.1:1174620-1204947 GCA_003991215.1 Morbakka virulenta
TGAAGTAACAAATGTCAGCTTTGTGTATTACATCCTGTTCAACAAGCCTTAAAAAGGGTGATTTTGACAAAAAATGATTTTCTCAAAATAAAAAAATTGGGACGTGATGAGCAAAAATGGATGTCATTTTTAGAATCAGCTCATAAAAATGGTCTAAAATCATCTTGAGTGGATGTCATCAGAGAGAAAAATATTTTTTTGTAGACCAGTGTTATCAGACGAACTTGCTGATGACAATGACATGGAATAGGAGGACCTTCTTGCCCCAACTCTATTTTCATTGTATTTGACCTCGCTCCTGTGGTATGATTTTCATGACTGTAACATCAAGTAAAGTTATCAAGTATTTTGTTTGCCTTAGCTGTGGTCTTACAAAAAAGAACTTTCTGACTTTTGAAATGAAGAAAAGGATCAGCAAACCTTCAGGTTCTTTTGGCAAATTAGAAGACAGAATTTGGTCTGATGGTTATCTCACTCTGAAAAACAAACTTTCAGTCTCTGAGAACTGTGCGTCGTCTACTTGATTGTATCCCTCAGAGACATGGACTCTGTATCAGTTGCAAATCAAGCTGCTTTAGAGATTTCACCATCATTGCCTCAGGCACATTCTTGGAATTAAACGGGAGAGCCTTACCCCAGATACTACTGTCTTTTGATCTATCCAACGCCATTGCCGCCATCTCCACTAGAAGAAGGATTGTCCCAGGTATTTGGTAGAGATCCTGGTGTGAAAGTGTGTTGGGGCAAAAGATCCGAAGCATTCTTCAAAGACATTTATTCTGGAAGACATTTAGTTTCTTAGAGATTGTATGGGTCACTTTCATTATTCCGATCCATATAGCGAGACTCAACGAACATTGTCTTTGAAGATCCTGAGGTTGGTTTTGTGGGTAAACTTGGTTGAGTTCCAAACAAGTTGCAATCCCACAAGGGCTCTTGCTTGCCTTGAAGATTCTGGCCTCGACATCTTTCCCTAAATCCCTACCAACTTCTATCTTGCTATCAAGGTACAAAAAGCATTCACCTCATTTACTTTGTCGCTGTGGATGGTGACTGGTCGATATATTCCTGCATCCATTTTATATCTTCTTTCCATTAATGGTTAGCCTAATCTGTTTTCCTAACAAAAGAAGATCAGTGGACTTGGATCTCTTGATGCCTTCGTGCCAGACGTTCTATATAATCTGGAAAATTGAGATCTTCCAGTGTTTAGGAGAATAATGTCCACTGTAGTCCTCGACTTGCTTTCTTAGTGAGTAAAGCAAAAGAGGCAACAGTCACCTTTGTTTGACTCCTGTCTTTATGTTTAATAATGGTTGTGAGTTCCGTTGTGAGCTCGCAGGACAACATTCTGAGAACAGCATCATGAAACAACTTTTGTCTGGGATCCCATAGTGAGAAATTATCTTCCATAGCGTTGGTATGTGTACTCTGTCAAAGGCTTTTGCAAAGTTGACGAAGTTTGCGTAACCTGTGGCATTCTATTCATGAACCTGTTTGAGATGATCTGCGCACGATCTCCCTTTCCTTTAACCAAAGTGTTGTTTGGTCTCGGTTTCTGGTATACTGATTTGATGGTACTTGTACTGACGACTCTGCTAAGCACCTTGCTGTTCACTGAGAGAAGAATTATCCCCCATTAGATGTTACGTTATGTGGGCCCTTTTTTGGCTCTACTGTCAGTCACACTTACCAATTTTCAGGAACTATTTATTATTCCCATATGTTTCCCGAAACGGTTGTCCAAATTGCAGGATATATTTGTTTTTTTGGATTTAACAATTCTGTTTGAATCTTGTCAATACCGGTTTTCTTGCCATTCTTTAGAACTGTTCTCATTTCTGCCACTATCGGGAGCCCTGTCTTAATTTCAAGTGTGGTATCTGCTTGCAGAATGGTGGCTTCTGAATCTGGGTCATCTTGATTTAGTACCCGTTTAAAATATCCTTTCCAGTATTTTAGCTTTTCTTCATTTCTTGTGATGATTTCATCCTCTTCGTTCCTTACTGATGTGTCCGAAGAGTTGAATCCCCCTCTCAGTGCCTTTTCAATCCTGTGAAGGGTACCTAGATCTTATTTTTAGCCTCAATGGAAAAATTGTCAATATGGGTCTGTTTGTCCGTCTTTTCTTTTTTCTTGAACTCCTTGTCCAAGGCAGGCTATGTGACCGGGAGTTATCGTTTGAGTCGTTCTGATTTTGCCTGATCTAATTTCTTCTTGGCGTCTTTCCTTTCAATCTTTTGCAAAATCTCCCTGAATATTCACTCGTCTCTATTCCCATGTTTCATTTCTAGGACCTTTCCTCCAGCTTTCATTATCTGCTTGTTGAATGAGTCAATGGTCAACTCCTGCTGGTCATTAAACAGCCTGCATCTGTTTTTCAGCTCCAACTGAAAAATTATCTTCACCCTTGGATATTTTAGCCGGTCAAAATTTCGGCGAGGTTGCCTCTGCATGGCTTTCGTAGCTTTCCCGAGCCTTAGCTCCACTCTCACCACGACCAGGGTATGGTCACTATTTACATCAATCTCTGTCATAGCTTTCAAATTTTCAAGACCTCCATCTCCTGTTGATGAGAATGTGATCAATCTGGTTCTTGGTATGACCATCAGGTGAATTCCAAGTCCATCTCTGTATATCTTTGTGCTGGAAAACAGTACCACTAATGATCACGTTGTTTTCCTTACACAGCCCCACCAGCCGCTATATGCTTTTGCTCTTAGTGCCATGAAATCCCATAGAGGATTCTCTACCAGTGTTGTCATTGCTTTGACGTCTCCCATGACAAGTAACACATCATGCACTGGAATGTTCTCTACTGCCTCCTGTAGCTTGTCCTAAAAAGCCCCCATATCTGCACCCTCTGCTACTTTGGTAGCTGCATGACAGACTGCGAATGTAAGCGTTGTAGATGAAGCGTTAAATATGACTGACACGAATCTGTAATTGATGGGTCTTTATTCCATCATGTTTTTGTGTACCTCTCTGTTCATAATCAAAGTTTTCCCTCTATCATGTTGTCCATCATCTCTTCTTGAAAAGGCAAATGTGGTGATAAGTAGCCAGTTGTCTGATTCCACTCCCTGTAACTCCTAGAAAACAAAAGTTGTAATTCTCCATCTTCCATCTTTCTAACCACTTGAGCTAGCCGGCCGATATGGTAGAGAATTGTAACGTTCGAGCAGCCCACTTATCGCGCAGTCTTAGGTCCAAGGACGTTCACCTTTAGACTGACAGCCGTCACCTTATCAATATTCACCCTTTCACCGGCATTGTTGATACCTCCGGTGTTAGTTTCAGTAGCTGTTTGATTTTTCACATGAGTGGATTGCTTGCTTATTGCACCACCTTCCTTCTTTCTCATCTGGGCTTAGGACCGGCATTGGCGGAGTTACTGTCCTTCAATGCAACTTTAAAATAATTTTGTGTATAAATTTGTCAGTAAAAATGAAGGTAATAATGTACAGGATACGAGAAATTTTCTTTGATTTGAAAACAAGAGCTTTGGCTGAAAACGATGATGGATCCTTCCATTATGAGAGTTCTTGAAAGATCGACCCTTAGAAGTTGGAGAGTCGTCGTTCTTCGCGAAATTCTAACTTAATATCAAGTACAGCTGAACTGACATTAAACAAATTCATAAAAGCAAAGTCACAGAAATCCTTTCAGTATGAAAACTAACAATCGGTCCTAGTTGTAATTTATTGTACTCAAAACGTTCAGACCTCGTCCATTTGGAAAGGCATTTAGCAAAAGAAATTGTTTTAAAATACAGGGCAAAAATTCTTGGATATTTGTGTGCGATTCTAATTGAAAGAGTAGTAAAATTGGTTTTAATTATTGTATATAAACCCTTTAAAAGATGACTCCGAATGACTTAAGAGTTTTAACAAGAAACAGAAAGAAAAATTGATTACTATTGTAATTAGAGGTCGCATCACATATCCCAGCCTAAGATGAAAACCCTGCAATTTGCATAAGCAAAAAGCATTTTCTTCAAAGCCAGTTAAACTATCATGAGTTTTGCTGATTACCTTTCTGACTAGTTTTTCAATATTTCAATAACATTTATTTCTTTTCGGTCAAATTTGAATTGTAGGCGAGAAGAAACAAAAAGAAAAAAGTACAAACGCAACAAAAATATAAAATTTGTAAGCAAATTGGTTTAGGATCCAGATAACCTAATGAAGTGATGATACCAAGTTGTTATAAAGGAAGGAACATAGGAAATATAATAGATGTACTGCTTTATCATTTCTCTGATGAGTCCATTAATGCATATGATACTACGTGTTATTTAAGGTAGAGAAATGAAATAGGAAATATATTGTATACTTTACCTATGGATAGTGCAAGGGTAGCACCAGTGAAGCCCATAACTATCTATAGACTAGTACTTGAACAAGTAGTCTTGGCTGTCAGAGTAATAAGCCCTGTTCCGGAGGAGCAAGAAATTTCAATTGATTTGGTGATATTCTAGACAGATTGTACAACAGTTCTACAATACATAAAGAATAAAGATGAGAGATTCCAAAATTATGTACCTGATCCACTGGTAGTGATTCAGGATGGTTAAAAACAAGGTCATTAACTGTATGTTCCAACAGGAGCAAATTCATGTAATCTCACATCCACCGGCTGCCTTGTACCTGAAAAAAATGCTCGTTTTCGGATGGAACGACCAATGTTTCTCAGCAAAAGCCAAAAATTGTAATTCCGATGTCTTAGAAATTTATAAAAAAAATTATTCAGTGATCTAGAATGAAAAGAATCTGTCTTAGGTTACACCATCAGAAATTGTCATAATAGAAAAACACTAAAAAGAGCAGTTTCCTGGTAGGGGAGATTTTCCTGTTTCTTAAGGAAAGAAATGAAAGCGTCTCAGCAACAGAAATCCCAGATGATGTCTGGCTTACGAGTTTATTAAGACTAGTAGGCTGAAGCAGTCAAGTGGCCAGATTCTGTAGTACATTCAAGGAAAGGTGTTTGCAAAATAATTACAAGTATTATAAAAATTTAAAGATAACATCTATTAGAAATGCAAAGAATAAGTTGAGGAAGTGTAGTAAGATTGAAAACTTGATTTGCTTCAGATAAAGGGTTTGATAGGAGTAGGAGATTGCCTACAACTTGCTCCAAGTATTAAAAGTGCAAAATTATTAGTAATTTTGCCAAAATCTACTCATTTTACTGCATTACTTATTGATAATTTTCAAAAGATGAGGGACATGCAGGTGTGCTTCATGATTTCTAGAACCTAACTCAAGACTTATGGATTGTTAACGGACGTATGCAAGTTTGCGAAATAATTAGTAATAGGTGCACGATCTGCAAAAAATAGAAGGCTTTTATAGGCAAAGAAATCATGGCACAACTCCTTGCTGTATGAGTATCCAACATCAGCCACCTTTCGTATCAATGGCCATTGATTATTTTGACCCATTCATCGCAAGAGGATAAAGGAAACATTCAAAGAGGCGTGGGCCGCTGAGTATATCTTGTGTGTGTTTACCATATAAACAGCAAGAAGAAGTCACCGAAATTCTGTCTATAGTGATAGTGGTACATACATGATAAGAGAATTTGACCAGGGACGTAGGCACCGGGGGGGCAAAAGTGTGCAAAAGTGTCCCTTTTGCATAATCCTTTGCCCAAATTCTTAATTAAGATAAGACCCAGAACATGCCCAGAACGATAGTTGTAATCATTGCTTTCCACAAGGAGGATTGTCGGCATTGTTTTCACAACTTTGCATTATCTCTGGATCAGACTTTGCCATTGTGTATCATCTGAATTCAAAGAATAAACAGGAAATCATGATGGACACAGTGCTGACAGGTGTGATTCATGCACGGATTGTAAGGAGTGTGATTTACGTTCATTCAGAAAACTACTTCAAAAGCTTCGAGCATCTTAGTCAGATAATCATAATATCTGAGAGTTGACAAAAATAAAAAATAAAAAGATCTTGCAAACAAATTGGAAGAGCTTTGTGGAAGTTGTCATGTTCCCCCTTGTTTGAGCTGCCCCCAACCCCCACATTTTAGACGCTTACTGCGTCCCTGAATTTAACAATGAAACCAAAGGTTTTCTGCACTGATTTCAAAGGAATCTTAGTTAAACATCAGGACAAAACTTGTTTTACTAGATATTGAATGGTATTTTAATCCACCAGCACCTAGTCAATGCACCAAATACAAAGAGCAATTCTCCAAAGAAACCCTTGTAGCATTCCGGATTGTGGTGGAAAGAATCTGTGATGACAAAGCCATAGTCCATCAGGATGCTTGCCCAGATTGGATTGTTCTTTTGATGTCTGACATGTTTTTCTTAAATAGGGCAAATTTGTGTCTGTTAACAAACAAAATAAGAGACGTATGGGTTTAATAAACACTAGGGCCAGGCTTAAAGAATAACAGAGTCGATTTCAAAGAGATCCATGCATAACTTTCGGCCAATCCTCTTGAAGAAATCCATGGCCAATGACCAAATGTTCCTATTGTTGTTGCTGATGTCAGGAGATCACGTGGACAGTGGTCGATAAACATACTAGAAAACGTTTTCCTGATTATAATGGGCATGTACATCATGAGCTGATTTGAACTGTCTTAAAGTATTTCTGAAGAGACGCAAGAAAGACCTTTTTGGTGGAAGAATCTGACATAGACAATCCAAAGAATGCAAAAGAAGCATAAAGAAAATTATAGACATGATTAATTGTAAAGTTGTTAACCTTTAATTTTTGAGGTTTAGTTTCATTTCTGTAGGGAAAGAATATAGGGGTGGGTATATTCTTTTCTTATTGGTGACCTTATAAAATATTGTTTTTATCACTGAAACCTCATTTCAGGGAATAAATCCTTTTTCCTTTCCTGTAATTATTAATTGTGACTTTGAATGAAAGTTTTATAATTAAGTTTTAACATAGATAAATGTGTTTCTGAGTTTAGCCAATAGAATTTAAATACATTTTATTTTAATGTAGTCGTAACAATAGATAAATAGCGGTAAAGCATACAACCCGTAGCAGTCAATAGTAAGAACTCATTGGTTGAAGCTCTAAGCACGTAGAGACTCGTTACTTTCACTTGTAAAAGAATACACTTTATCATTCTTTGCTCTATTATTTCCTTCCTTTCTTTCTGTATTTAACATTGTATGAGAATGTAGACAACAATCGATTCATATAAGTAAATAGTATTTTTGTAATAGTGTTGCGGTCTTTTCAGACCACAGATAATCAATTCGGGAACAGAATTGACAATAACAGGAGCCTTGTCGTCCATAGTCTGTCCACTGGTCCATAACGTTCGCGCATGTGAATTATTGTATATTAGGCCTGGTATTGTGCTATAGATCCTCACAATTTCTTTAGGGCCATCCCTTAGCATTTTAAAGATGACGTTGTAGCAACTTTGCATTATTAAGGTATAACATCGTCATGACGGTACCCCAAATGAGAAACACATGCTTAGTTTCTCCCATTTGTAGTCCTATTGAAAAAACTTGCTTCTAAGTCTCCACAAATATTCCAGTTATATTCATAGCATTTGGTAAGTTTAGTAAAAGTGCATTAAGTCGCAAGTCTCTCTTAGACCTACTGCATATGCTATAGGTACAAACGCTTTTCGTTATAGTTTTGCAGTACTCTTCTTTTAGATTGGTTTTATTTGCATCGGTGAATAGTCACATAATATTCAAAAGGTATTTGGTGATAACCAAGAGCTAGTAGTAGTAGAGTATGGCTACATCTCCACATTATGTCTTTTCAGCCAGGTTCCGAATTCTTCATCACAGTTGAGGACGGTGTCAAAACCTCCCTCCAGTCTGGTTGTTGGGCACTGAAGGACGATGTGTTTTGCAGTCTCCTGGATTCCACTGCAGTGGGGACAGTCTTCATTGTCTTTTAGTTGCCATTTGTACATGTTGGCTGATGTTCTGCCCTGTCAGCAGTCGGTTTGAGGAGACCCATTGTTTTCGAGTGTTATTCTGAAAGCCTGGTAGTCTTACAGTAGGGTCTTTAATAATTTCTCCTCCCGATGGTGTGTTCGCAAACCACCAGTCTCTCCATGCCTCTGTCATGTTGTAGCTCTCAATTTCCGACTGATAGAAAGCTCTTCTGGATTTTAATCTCGTTGTTTTGGGGGCATTGCTAACAATGTCTTTGAGAGGGGTGTTGTCTGTTGTTTTCTTCAATTTTATAATGAACTTTTGATTGGCACCTTCTCTTCTGACTTCTGGTGGTGCAATGTGACTTAGTGTTGGGAGCCACTGTATTGGCGTTGACTTTAAGCATCCTGTAATTATCCTCATGGATTCTCTAAGTTTTACGTCTATCTTTTTTGCATGAGGACTTCTTGACCATACTGGGGCATAGTACTCTCCAACACTATAACAGAGTGCTAGTGCGGACGTTCTAAGTACTTGTTGTGACCCTCCCCAAGAGGTGCTAGCCAGTTTTCTAAGGAGACAGTTGCGTTTTCCTATTTTGTTTGCTGTTCCGTTCAGGTGTGTTTTGTTCAATTGTCTGTCAAGAGTAACACCTAGGTACTTTGGGTTTGTGTTAGTTGGAAGGATTTTTCCGTCGACCTTGATTTCAAGGGTCTTTTTAGCTTGTCTGTTATCTAGATGAAATGTAGCAGATACTGATTTGGTGGTGTTCATTTTTAAGTACCATTGGTCAAAATATGTTTTAAGCTGAGTTGTTTCTTCGCTAAGAGATTTTTCAATTATATTCCAGTTGTTTGATTGCCGGGCCAGTACCCAGTCATCCGCATAGCCAAGTTGAAGGGATTGGCTGACAGGCATGTCATTTATATATACATTGAATAGAGTTGGTGCGATGACTGACCCCTGAGGAACGCCATTTTTTATTTTCCTTGATTTGCTTTTGTCTCCTCCAAGTACGACAGGAAATTGTCTTGAGCTGGTCATAGTTGAGAGGAGTTTCAATACTTTTCTGCATGGTATTATCTTCGCCATTTTTACCATAAGGCCTCCAAGAGCTAAAAATTGACCATTTGTTTCGGTACAGAAAGTAATCTCTTCTCTTTGGAAAATTGAAGCTATATCCAAATCTTTTTGCGATAGAGAGTAAAATTGGTCCCTTTGTAGTAAGTTTCATTGTTGTAGTCTTGACCACAACAACTCAGTCCTTTTATAGGCATGATACACCAAATGCCCAAAAACAACCAACTTAAACATCCAAAATCCACGATCTTAACATAGACCAACATTTTCTTGCAAGCTGCTATGATTGAAACTGGTTCAACAAACTTCTTACCAAGATGGAACTTTTAGCAAAACTAACTAAAAGCATTTCAAAGCAGCTGCAGCTCGCCATCTAAAAACACTTCCTTTAGCTAAACTAGAAGATGTAGAATCCTCTTTCTGTGCATTCACAACAAAAGTCATAAGCACGGAGAAACATCATAAACAAAAAACCTTTACCTCAGGCTGGGACCGACAGTGTAAAAGGCTAGCCCAAATCCACAACCAAACCAAGACTCCATCAGAGAAAAGGAAAGCAGCAAGCAACTTTCTTGAACACTTCGTCATATTGACTTCTGGTCTCTACGGCAACAAAGTATTAACAAGAATCGCTCTAACATGAAAGCTTGGCAAACATGAAATCGCTGTCTCGGCCACTTTTGTGTTAATAATGGGGAATGCAAAGATTTTGACTGTAATAAATAACATAGGTAGTTGTAAATTGGTTTGATCTAAAAATGCTTAGGCTTGGTAACATTTTTGGTGGTTGCTGGGACAATTGAAAAACAGTTATTTCATTATCCTTGTTAGCTAAATTTTACCCCTGGATAACAATGTTAAAAAAAAGCAAGACTTCTACTTCTGACGACTTAAGCTCAACACAAGCAAAACGGTCACAAGCCTTTTCCATTTAGCAAACAGGCCAGTAGATCGTAAATAAAATGTAAGAGAAATGCAAAATGTCTTGGAATAATACTTAATCAATCACTGACACACAAAGAATATATTAAAGAGCAACAGACAAAGTTTTTTCAAGATCTAATCTATTGTGCCGCCTGACGAGAAACGGATTGAATGCTTCATTTGACGTTTTCCGAACATTTATCCATTTGCCATGTTTCTCTGCTGCCCTGTACTGTGCTACTTTGTGGTGCTGTATCTCGCATGCGACACACCTGGATTCACATGTTAGCGAAAGCATAGGACTGACATATGTGAGTACATTGGCGTTACACCATCTCAGTTGCTCTTAGTTGAATCTGGAAATTTTCCAGCTGACATCAGAAGCAAAAGCCTTCTCCAGAAGGCCAACAGCAGATCCCTAGACACCCATTTTCTGCCAGAATCACTTATGTTGTACATAAGACTAACTGCATACCTTCTGACTGATGGATAAATAACGTGTAGTAGAACCAGAGGAACAATACCAGTTGTAGATTAAAGCAGCTGTTACCAATGACCTTCGCAGATTTGCCTTGAATGACATAGTCTCTGCTTACCAGAATTTGGAGGTACGCTGATTTTTATGCATATCATCAGCCTAGTAGTGCATATGATGAGAGGGAACCTCTAGATCACATTATTTTCTGGCAAACCATTGCGACTCACGAGGACTTACGCATTGCTCATACACACACACACACACACACACACATATATATATATATATATATATATGTAATCGGCAGTATTAAATAGAACATGCGGCAGAGGTAAGAGATGCATAAATCTGGTATTTTATGCTGTCATCTTCAAAAGTAAGAGTACCAAGAGATTTGAGTGTGTCTGACCAAAAAGGTATCTATTGATGGATATTTGATGCTGTAATAGATAGCAAGTAAATTCCATGGTTTAAGTATTCTTCAAAATGATCTTGTATTAAAGCTCGGTCAGAGAAATTTCTCATACGTTGATGTTCCCTTCGAGTCTAATAGCTGCCTTTCCATTGATGACTATGTCAGTAGCATGTACCGGATGGTGTGTATTGATAGAATAGAGATTTCTCTACTCTATATTGATTGGAATGGTGTTGTTCTGATTGAGTAGATCGTATATTTGATACAAATAGGAAAGGCATAGAGATTAACGTACAATTCTGTTTCACGCCTATTTCCATATCAAATCAGTCTGATGGTAAATAAGCTAAAGACATCCTTACTTTGGTGTTTAAATGGAGGCTCATTTGAGCTCTTAGCAGCTTCCTGGAGACTCCTTCTGCTAACAGAAATTTTCCTAGTAAGGCAAAGAGCACATTGTCGATCAACCTACCCAGGCACTATCTCGACATCTCTTCATTTGCTCTTTTTGGAGATTTTGCTTGATTTTTCCTCAAGGTGAACATTTATCATAAGTCGTTCTTTGTGCCCAAAAAGGCAGTTTTCTTCGTCCAGTTTTCTGGAACAATTTTGCTCATCCTTCTTTCCAATATTTGACATAAAATTTAGCTAAAGATTCTAAAAAGTTAAATGCTGCTAAAGCTTTAACAATTTTTCTTGTCTCTTTTCTTGTAAACGGGATGGTGCTTTATTAGTCTTTAGTAACGTTACTCGAGTTGCAGAAATGTTGAAAACTTGGATTACTTTGCTGCCGTTTCGGCTCCTTCTTACTGTGGCAAGTATAGATCTAATCTGACCGCTTCCTCTTTGTTTTTTGTGCATCAGTCCATCAAATGCCAACAGAAACTTCTTAAATTGTAATATTTCCTTCACATGAAAGTCCTCTGCATTCTTACTCCTTTATTTCTCAATTTTATTGAGCTTACCGGCAGTGTCTTGAACACAAATCGTCAAATGCTGTTTCAATTTTTTGATAGTCAGGTTTTTGGCCAACTAATTTTATTCCTGCACTTCCTGCTTCCTTAGGGTGGGGATCTCGATTATTTTGTTTTGTTTTTACTTATCAACGTATCTTGGTGGATTGTGTATTCTCCAGATCGCTGCGAGGAGCCGTTGATTTTGTCCCAATGCAGCACCTTTTTTCATATTCCGGTCGGCTAGGCACCCAAGCAACAGGTGGGATGTGCCTTGTAATTCACCACTTATGAGAAACCACGATTTAAATTAATGAAAAGAGTATTCAACTTCTCCCATATAAGAAAAGTACCAAACCAGAAATCCTTTCCGAAAAGGTTCGTACTTACTCCTGCACAGAGTTTTCTTATCTATCTCAGCGCCTTAGGAACAGGATCTGTTGTGAGGTATTCTGCTACTAAACTGTTAAATGTCATTACTCCGTTATTTAGAAGTTACGTTAGCACTGTCTCTCTCGATCGTTGTAATATTGGGAGCAACGGTTAGATATTTAGGTTTTCTATTTTATCGAGAAATTTATTGCCTTGAAGTCTATAGGTAATGATAATAGTAAGTTAGTAGTTTTGTAAAACAAATACCTTGCATATTCATTTGTCAACTAAATAAAAAGTAGGTTTAAGTTTAATCGAATGAGTTTATCACAGCAGTAACATAAAATGAAGCCCAATCTATTTGCGTATGGACAGTTCTAGTATCGATTGTTACTGTTGTATTTTAGACGTGACAAAAGAGTCTGCGTTTTGATCTCGTTTCCAAAACGAAAAATAGTCAAGGGAAGTCAAGTTAGAGAGTACCTTTAACGTGGGAATTATTTGTTCGGCATCTTTAGCCCTTGGGCACAAAGAAGCTGTAATTGAGTAATCATTTAATTAGTAAGTTCAATTACATCTTTTCTTTACTGTTGTAAGAGCGAAGTTTACATGGTTTTTCGTTCAGTAGAACCCCGCCAAAATAATTCATTTTCCTTGCTTCATAAACATTTTTACCGGTATAATCTTGTTGTTGGTAATAAAGATGCTGTTTTCATTAAAGTTTTGGCGTAAGAAAGCCTGTCGTAGAAAAACTAAAGAAAAAAGAAATAAATAAAATGAAAACTGACAAAAAAAGTAAGAGAGAGGATCCGAAAAATTAAATTTTGATTAACTGTGGAAAAAGGGAGAATAAATCACCACACTTAAACAATTATATTACAAATTTGTTGCATTCAACAATTGCTCCATGTAATAAGATCGATAATATTTTTGACCAAAAAATTACAATATGAAGATATTACGACTGAAACAAAAATCTAAAACTCTTTAAGAAGCATTGGGTAATTCAATCAATCTACAACTAATTTTCTTCTTCTTTTGACGCGCAATATAAATCCAATTTGTATCCTGTTCTACTACGGCAAACATCAATAGAACCGCTTTGTTAGTCCCACATGTATGATCTCAAGCTGAATGAAGCTGACACTGAGTTGTCTGTCAGGAGACATTTAAATTTTTGTAAGACCATATTTCATTAGGTTAACTCGTACATCTCGATTCAAACGTGGATTGTAATAGAGATCAAAGAAGCCGAGTGAATTAATCAAGTTTTCTGAGTAAAAGTGCGTCATTGTTGATAAGTAATACGATTCTGGTTTTAATCAACTGTAAATATTACTGAAAAGCACAATTAATAATTTATCGAAAATGTTCTACCTACCTGTCAAAAACTTGGACTTTTTCTGAGTTTTTCCTTGAAGCTATAGAAGTTTAAGGACATTTGAGAAATATACCAGTGCATTTGAAGAGTGACTCAGTAGCTTACTACATGTAAAAATTAAATGTTGTTTTAGTTGCTCATCAATCTTTCTTAATCCCTTCTTTTCAACCTGATATTTTACACAAAGTGGTTGATATAATCATTTCCTTTTTATCTTTATCTTTCTAAATTTCTTCTACATGTTAACATCTTTTCTTAATTCCCTAACTATTTGCTCTGTGAAAACTTTCACTCGAAGATTTAAAACCTATTTTTCTCGCTGCAAGGATCGCTGCAGTATTAATCAATAATTTCGTGTTGGTCATGCTACCAGGATTGATGTTTGTTAATAGTTTGTGAATGTTTGATGTCCAATCAAGCATCATCTCCCTGTCGGTCCTTTTAAATCCACCTGTACAGACTACTCCTTCCGTATCCGTTATTGCCAACATCTCATCAACCAAAATCCGATCTTTTCCACTCATTTCATTGCTGGCCTCTATGTGCATAATGGTCTCACATACTCTTATACCCATTTTAACAGCAGTTTCTTTTACGTCTTCACTACCTTCAATCTCTTTCATGCATTCGTCTTCACAGTCAGTGATATATGCATCCTCACTTATTAATCTCCTGTTGTTCACTTCCAGCTCCTGTCTTGATAACCATCCATTTGTCGTTCTTGCTCTTGCCTGATCGCACAATCTTTGCTCAATCATTTCCAACCCCTGCCTCTCTTTCGTTTGTTATATATTCTTTTTATATAACTCTCGTAAGCGTACTTTCTTCGCTAACCCACTTACTCAGTAAATAACATTACATAAATAAAACTCTTCATAACTTTACTCCAACCTATTCTGCCAATAGCTGGAGGACAAATGAGATTACACTGCTTATTCACAAAACACCTTTTGGGAGAGAAGCCTCCAGTTGATGTTCTTGTCTCAATCACGTCATCACAAACCTCACAAGCATTTATGCTTAACATTATTCATCCAGGTCTGAGATTGTAGTCTAACGTTGGCCCCCAACCAACATTTTTACCGGGACAACATCTCTAGACAGACTGTCGATCAAACCGTAAAGGCTCTTTCTACTGTTAAGGGCTGGCTTGGTGCATTTTTGGTGCGAGCATCAAGAGGAGGGTTGCCGTCCATAAACAAAGATCCTGTACTGGCAACGAGACGAGAATATCCCCCCACCAAAAACCAATGCGATATTTCAAGCCCAGGGATGACTTATCGGGTATTAAAACTTGCTTCTTGTAACCTGAAAGAAGTGGTCACGGGTTACTGCATTCACCTGCATCGAAAATTCACATCTTGGAGCAGTTTGATGTCAATAACCAAGGTCTTTTATTACTATTATTATTTTTTTCTATAGTTAATTGTTTTATATATTGTAGATTCTCAAGTTGCGTGTTCCGGGTAATGCATTGAAAGCAGACTATAACAAGTAATTAAAGCTTTCAAAGTCATGTTCAGATTTTTCAGGTCTCTACCACCTTCCTCAATATTCTTGCTATTGCTAATAATGCTGCTTTTGGCACGTGTCCTATCCTCAAATTAATCCATATCTTTTCTATCCATTTTTTTAATTCCTTGGATACTGCCCCCAGTACACCAATAACATTAGGTATGGCAATCACCTTCATGTCCCATATGATTGCTTCTTCTCCTTTTAAGTCTCCATACTTTTCGATGTTTTCACGCTCTTTAGATTTTACTCTATAATTCGGCAGGATGGCTACATCAATGTGATTGCTTTCTTTTACGTATTTATTTATCACCACAATGTCCTGTTGTCGTGGTTCGATGTAATGATGGCACTGGTTATTAAACCCCCACAACATCTAAATATTTCCATCTCTTTTAAGTCTCTCTGGTTAAGTTTCCTCATCATTATATTTCATACTTCTGCTTTGGTATTTGCAGTTCTCATAGCCGAATTTACACCCAAAGGAGCGGCTGAAAACTCTTTTCCCCCCTGGAGTTATTGTCTTTTAGTACTCAAGTACTTCTCTTTATATCCTGACTGTTCCTAGGAAATTCGTTTTCTGTAACAGTGCGGTATTTACTGTGATATCCAGTTTACCTAGCAATTCATCCAGTTTCTTTTTTATGCTTCCTAGTACAATAACAGCCACAGGTACAACTATCACAATTTTAATATTCAAAATTCTCTTGATTTCCCTTTTTTAACCTTGATATTCCTCCACTTTCTCTTTTGCCTTGTCACTAGTCTTACTGTCATCCGAGATCGCAATGTCAATCATGATGCATTTTTTCCATCTTTACTCACGACAGCTATGTTCTGTCACCTTGCCTCAATTAAAAAATGACACTGAATATTCACGCTCTATTTTAGCTTTAACTCGTCAGTTTCAACTACACTCCCAGAGAATTACTCGTCATTTTTCTGTCCTTTCCAGGTTGTATTTCTTGCATAGATGCCAATTCACATCCCTCGCAGTGTTGTCATATCTTGTGTCTGCCATATCTCTGCACTTGCTGACGATGTGAAGTACAGTTTCGTCCTTCTCCTTAGACATCCCACAAAGTAGTGACTGCTGATTTCTTAATATGGTGGTTAATATAGTTTATGCAGAGTCTGTTCCTGTGTTGCACACAGAAATGACCTTGTTTATATCTTTAAATCAGCTTTTCTCAGCCATTTCCATGTCTCCTTTGCATCTGTTGTTTGTGGGTTCTATGGAACAAACCTTACATTATTTTTCCTTCCATATTTGTTCTCTTTCATTCATCTATCTTGTTTCAAACTCCTCCTTACCGACAGCAACTTCACTGTCCATCACCCAAGCAAGCCTAACAGTTCGAATAAATGGCTCAGTGGAACTCCTGACATACCACCCCAAATTATTCTCTTCACTTCAATCGTAGCCCTTGCACCTACTCAGTCCACGCTCTCCTTTCTTTCCAGTCAAAGGTACCTGTCTGCATCATTCTTAGGGAAAAATGCACCATGCCTTGTCATAATCTTCCTCAATTTCCTGTCCATGTTCTTTTTCATAGGTCAAAGTTGCTGATATGGTTTGGCCACCATATTCTGATGCTTCTGAGCAGGCATTTCTTGATGACGTTTTTGTTTTGTATCAAGCATTATTCCTATACAACGACAAGGACTTTACGTTGCAGTTGAAGATCTTAAGCTTGGTGTTGGTAGCTATCTCTGCTGACCACTACACTTTGTTAAGGAGGTTGAATGTTGTTGTATCCTTGGCTATTTTTGTTCTGATGTCTCTTTACGCCCTGCCTGTGGCATTACTAATGTTCCCAAGAAATGTTAATAACCCTACCTTCTCTATGTACCTCTGTTTCCAAACGAATCCTCCAAGTGCCCTTCGTTGATCTTCACGAGCTAGGTCATTGCCTCGTTTTTGCTCAGTCCTCTCTTTGATTCAATGGTTTTCAGGGTTGAGGATTTGCCTTGCATTTGTTTTTGAGTGTGTGATAGGAGGCGAAGGTTGTCCACAAAGTCTAGATTGTCTAACTGGTGCCAAGGATCCCAATGAATAATATGTTTCTTGTCTTAGTTGACCTCTTTTTTATCCAGTCAATGGGAAATAGGAAAAGGAATGGAGAAAGAAGGCAGCTCTCTATAACTTCCATCCGTACGTTGAAATTGTCTGTCGTTGTGCCACTATGTAGAACTTGGCATGCCATGTATTCATAGATGTTTTGACGATGGTAATTTTTTCCTCAGGAATCCCATAGTATTTTATCAATCTCTATAGAGACTCACCATGAAATCTATCAAAGGCATTTTCAAAGTCTATGACGTTTATGGATAGTGAGCTGTCTCACTAGGGTGACTTTTCTACGATGATTTTCAGAGTGGCGATCTGTTCAATGCAAGACCTTCCAACTCAAAGCTCCGTCCGTTCGTTCCTAAGAGGACTATTAACAGCCGATTTCATGCTATTCAATAGGATTCTGTTGAAGACCATTCTGGAGGACCGACAACAGCATTATTACTTTGTGTTTCCTTCACTCACTCAGTTCCCCTTCTTTGCTACCTTCACAAGGTACTCTTCTTTTTAGTTCTGCGATATTCCTTCTTCTTTTCACATGTTTTCAGAAAGGAGACACAGCATGTCTGCTAAAGTTTCAAGATCTACTTTCAGGGCTTCTACTGGAATTCCCCGAGTGGCTTGTTGTTTTAGTAGCATATTGGCCATCCTGCTATCTTCTGTAGTGGGCTATCTTCTAGTAACAGAGTAATGGAAGTTTCTCGTCTGAAGAGCCCCAAACCTGTTTATTGGCATCATCTGGATTTATTCTATACATTTCTGGTCTTTTAGCGTCTCTATATCTTACTTGGCTCTTGTTAAGGAGTTTGTACCTCGCTTCAGCTTTAGCTAAAGTTTGCCAACTGCTAGGTCGTGATCTGATGCTTCAACTGCTCCTTTCTTCTTTCGGACATTAAGGAGAGATCCCCTTAACAGTTACCCAATACAGATTTGGTCAATATGGTTTTCAGTATTCCTCTCAAGAGACACCTAGGTTACCTTGTGTACATCCTTGTGGAGAAAGACGGACTCGTCAATAACCGGATGATTTCTGCAAAAAAAGTCTGCTAATAACTGACTATTCTTGTTCGTTATACCGAGTCCATGTCTTCCACTGGTTGCTGTGTACTGGTTGTCCTGTCCGACCTTGGCGTTGAAATCTCTCTTAAGGATGCCCATCCTCTTCTCATGTCTACCAGTGATTACTGTCTAAAGTCGTTCATAAATCTCCTGCTCGACTTCCTTTTCTGCCTTTTCTGCCTTGCTTGTTAGGGCGTAGCACATGATGGTGGTGGCTCTCTTGTTGGACGTCCTTAACTTTGGCAATCGCCACCTTTGAGCTGATAGTCTCCGGCACGTCCTCTCCCTCCTGACCTAAATAGGTTAGGATTTTCTCTGTGTTCAATCTGGCCTCATCTGAATTTGTCCACCTCCCTCACATAAGCCGAGTTTGTATATTACCAATTTTAGTTTTTCATTACCTTAGTAAGATTTGCATTTCTTCTTCCTTCATACATAGTTCGCACGTTCCTTGTTTCCAGTCTGATCGACTTCCTTTGTGGATAGAAGATTCTGTCTGCTATCGTCCGGGAGGCAATGACTAGCTGACTTCATAGTTCCTCTGTAAGAGGCTCCTTTTCGGCTCCGGTTGCCAGCTATTTTGTTTTTAATTGTTTGCGTTTCTGTAGCCAGTTTAATCCATTGACAGGTAACTAGCTTCCCAGCTTCACCATTACCCTGTTGGTCACTATTACTTGCTTCCTGCTTCCTCCTTCCACAACGAGAATATAGGGTTAACTTTGGGAGGCAGTGTCCCTCTTTGCCACACAGAAACATTAAAATCTTGGCTTGACATTTCGTCGGACCTTTACCGTCCCAATCACAGAAAGCTTTGCCCTACTTTTCAATGTTTCTATGTCATTTGAAGGTTTCTCTAATAATTTGGGGCTCTGTTCTGTCTTATTGTTAATTTAGTCTTCCTTTAGCAATACTTTCACTGTCTTTTCATCTGATTTTGAGGTGAATTTCGAAATGGGGCTTTTGGGCATTCTAAGCCATATTAATTTCGTGCACTTTCACATGAAAATTCTAAGCACGTGCAAAGAACTTGTTTTGTTGCTGGAAGAGAGCAGCGTGTTGTTGATCAAAACCACTCAAAACATATTGAAGATATTGAAAATATCTATTTAAGTGATCTTGTGCAAGTTTGACATAATGGAACAGGAGGAAGGTTTGTTGACGGCCTTTGAGCACTTTTCAAGCATAGTTTATAAAGTTTGTTCACTGCAGGTCAATGAGAATTACCAGGGGCTTATGTTGCTGTACTTTTGCCCATCTCTTTATTTACGGTTATCATTTAGGAAGTAATCCTAGATCTTGTCATTTAAGATTATCTTTCAGTCATCAGCAGTTTACATTATTATCGATTTGTACAATTACTCATGGTTTTATTTATTTGATATCATTTTTTGTGTAGCAGCTATTCTCTGGAAAACTCAGCAAGATTTGTCAATGGCAGTGATTGACCACCCATCCGTAACATAACGGCAACCATTGCCCAATTATGCCAGTTCAAGTTATTTGCTACTCGGGCAATATTACCATAATATTTTTGCAAAGAATTGTACTTATTTTGACTTTAAAGGGAAGAAAAGCTTCCTTGGTTTGTTAACTGTAGTTCTTCACCAGTTCTTATTTTTTAGCATTGGAAGCTCGGCCTTGCACAATACTGCCAACTCTCACGCATGCCGCCAATTGAAATATGGCGTTAACACCAACTGAGTTTGAATACTTTAATACGGGGTTTCAATAGTTTCAAGTTAACAGTAAGACTGACAAATTTTGCTTTCAAGAATTTAATTGAATTGTCATTCGTTAGTCTATTGCATGAAAATTGGGCATAGTTCTAGCTTCTAAGCATTGGCCTACATTTGACACTACTTATGACAATGTTAGTAGAACAAAATAGAAGACAGGGTTAATAGCAAGAGATCTGTTAAGTAAGTTTCAAAATTAAATTCTTGACATAAACAGGGTGCATCTCTCCTAGTGTTATGGCAGTTATTTCACAAAAAGTCCCTCAAATTATGGTCTGACCAAAATCAATTGATATAGAGTACATTCTCAAATTGTTGCCAAATCCCACTTCTACATTCTCTGTAATCATTTCAGAATTTATTAAGTTTGTTGAGTATATCTCAAGGAGCANAGTCCCTCGAATTATGGTCTGACCAAAATCAATTGATATAATGTACATTCTCAAATTGTTGCCAAATCCCACTTCTACATTCTCTGTAATCATTTCAGAATTTATTAAGTTTGTTGAGTATATCTCAAGGAGCAGTAAGCCTAACCTTTCTGAGACTTTTTGGAATAGCATTGTTTTATATACAGGACTAGCATTAATAGTAGGTTTTTCATTGATCTGAAGCTTCGCATCCTGACAAAACATCTAAAAAACACTACTACTACTACTACTACTACTACTACTACTACTACTACTACTACTATTAATAATAATAATAACTAATAATAATGTCTAATTGAAAGAATGTTTACCCTGCAGTAAAGGAAGAACCTCTGTGTAACATCATTGGCAAAAAATATAACAACACAATAGAGGAATGCCTGAAAATATATGATGGAGTTTTAAGTGGTATATGGTTTGACCCAAAATGGTGGAGTGACAACAATAGCTACAGGATTTCAGAGATAATTACCTGAGCAGAATTTTTCAATACTCCTTCAGTAAAAAAAAAATTTACAAAGCTTTAGAGATTGGGAACAATTCGTATATATTTACACTAAAAAGCCTGTAGAAGGTGGAAAGCTATGTTAAAATCGGAAATTTTTTAACATTACATTTGATGGAACCTGGGAGCATTTCAAATCACAAGTGTACACCATTGGTTCTAATATTCTTAGCCTCCAAAAGACAAAACTGATTTAATGAGAATGATGTTGCAATTACTAGTCTCCTGCAAGGAAAACAGGTTTTATGAAAAACTGTTGTGTAGTTCCAGTTCAGCTAGGGAATTCAGAGAGCTTATAATTAAAGATTTGAGGCTTTGTACAATAAAAATGGGCAACTTTTTACACCACAGCCAGTAACAATGGTAACCATGAGTTTTAAAGATGGTTTTATGCTGTGCATAGATGTTGAAAGCATTTTTGCACATTGAACAGAACATTTTATTGATCTGTTTGATAATCCGTCACCAATAGATGAATTTGTTATTAATGGTCTACCTTAGAAGGATATCATTGAGGAGATGTTCACAGATCATAAGATTGATAAGACAAAAAACTCCATGAAAGAAGTTTAAACTGGGAAAGCATCAGAATTGGACAAGAGACCCTTTGAATTATTGCCATTTGGAGGAGATGACCTTGGTAATGCAATTTATATGCACCTCCTTGCTGTATGCCATGGCAGTACTGCTCCTCAAGATTGGGTAGATGCAATAATGTTTTCTATTTGTACAGAGGAGGAATTAAAGTCTGAGTGTGGTGACTAAAGTTATCAGCCTACTTGAAGCAGCTGGAAAAGTTCTTTGGAAGATTCTGTTGAATTAGCTGATGCTTTGTATCTGTGCTACTAGCATTCTGGAGACTCAATTTGTTTTCCGAGCTGGATGTGGGACAATGCATATGAAATTCACTGCTTGCCAACTTATGGAGAAGTGTATGGAGATAGGTATCATTATATCAAGCCTTTATTGATCTAACTAAAGCTATCAATATCATCAACTGTATTGCACTGATTCTTAGGAATGATTATGCACACATTTACATTCACACGTTGCACATGTTTACATTCAAAAGGGGTGAGTGATGAACCAGGCCTCTTCAAACAAAGTAGTAACTCTTTGAGTGAATATTATTCAGCCTGTTATTTTGTTGATATCTACTTTACAATATTATGGCCCAGTCTGTTGGTAGTGATGTTATTGCAATATTAATTGGTAAATCATTTTCAAGTTTTTTGTTTGCTGAAAGATAATAATTGAAGCTGGGAGACCAAAACTGTGCCTTGACATAGTCCAGCCTTGTAAAGGAGGGTTTGTACACCATTTTATGACAGAATTGTATGAAAGAATTGAATGACTTTGTGGCTCAGACAGTAATAACATTGTATTACTGGCCTGTTTGTTGTTTATCCTGGGGAAAGGAGTATGGAACAAAACTGGCTATAAGGATTTGAACAATTTAAGCAAATCATCAAGAAAACATGGCCTCTCACAGGCACACATTCATGCAATGATTCAACTCAAAACATTTGGTAGAAATAGTATTGATTTTGTGATTGGCCAGAGACAACGCTTTATTGAGATCTTCAATGAGAAAGTGAAGAAAAATAGACAATGCGGAGATTAATTGACACTATATTTTCTTGGCAAACAAGAACTTTCTTTCTGGGGTCATGAGCTTTCCTCATTTTTTTCTTGCTCTCCAAAACATTCTTCCAACTTACATCAATTTGTGAAACATAGGGTTCCAACTGCATCTGACACTCGTTAGAACCCAAATGCTTGTTTGGTCAGGATGGTTTGCTCTACTTTAAGTGATCTTCTAGCATTTTTTGAAGACATAAGTGATAATCTGCAGCCATGGGATGATGACATTGTGGTTGCTGCAAGTGGATATGTCTTGAAATTGAAGAGTGCTGAGTTTTTATTTTTGTTTGAAGTTTTCCAAAGTATATTACCTCACACAGAATTATTATTTACTATTTTACAAACAAAGAGGTTTGACACCTCGTACTGTAATGCAAAGGTCAAAGAGGTAGAGGGTATTATTGTTAGACTAAGAACTGATAAATCTTAACATCAAATTTGGCAGCAGTCTGTGATCAATAATTTTGAGTTTAAATTGGAGCCTCCTTGAAAGAGAGTACCATTTGAAGGCTAGTTAGAAGAAAGCTTTAGAGGGCTATTCTTTGAAGTCATTGATCATATTCTGCAGCAAATTGCAATAACGTTCAGTTCCCTGCAAGCTCTTTCCTTTTTTGAACTTCTTAATCCAGAAAGACTGGGGCAACATGGCAGAGAATTGCAGAGAGCCAGTTTTTCTTCACTGTCAAATGTTCATGGTTGCCACTTTGACCATGTAAAGGTTGAGACAGAGCTTAGAGCTTTTTATAGCTCAAAAGAGTTTTTGACTCATTTTCCTCATGCCATTCTAGAGATGTTTTCATGACAGAGTTATTTAAAGCCATGCCACAGTTGGCTAAACTGTGTGAGTTGATTTTAACGATTCCTACAACTTCAGCCTCAGCAGAGCAATCTTTCTCAGCATTAAAGTGAATCAAGAGTGCTTACTAAAACACAATGAACCAAAATTGCTTGGCATCACTGTCACTTTTCTATTGAGAAGAGTCTTCTTTGAATTCTTTATTCAAAAAAATCATTTCATGAAAAAATTATTGATGCATTTGCTTTATTGAAGGACCAGAGGATAGACTTGATATATAAGTGAATTCTAAATAGTTTAAAAATTCAGCTTAAAAATCTATCTCACTTGATTTTCTAGCTCCATTCATATTTGATTAAATATTTTGTAATATTACATGATTTTCATTGATATGTCTTGTTTGAATCAATGTGTTATTGTTTGCCATGACCTTTATGCATGTTTTATATATATATATATATATATAAATGTATATATTGAAAACTTAATCCAAATCACCAGTAATCCTTTGTTGCCTATTAGCTTTTTCTTCCATAGCAATTTTCAGTTCTCCCTCAATAATCCCTCCCTACTTCACCCTAGCAGTGCATACCCAACGACGAGAGTCACTCTATGCCACTGGCAATCAGTACATGAATGTGTGTGTATGTATGCATGTATGTATGTATGTATGTATTTGTGCCCCAACAGCTGCATTGGCAGCAATCATCGGTCAAGATGGAGCAGTCACCATGAATTTATGTATGTGTATGTGTTTATGTATGCATATTTATGTATGGATTAGCTGCTATGTAAAAAAGAAAAAATTTACAATTTTACAATATAAAATAGATGCAATATACAATTCAGTGGTTACAGACAGAAATAAATTGATATGTGCGAAAATGTTGGTGGCAGGAATAGCATTAAAATGTCATGCTGACATTATTTTCATAATGGTCTCAATGGAGCCAGTTTTAGTACTTTCAACAACCCTCTTTTGGGGCTTTTTTACTTGGTATTGAAATGAATAAGGTTTTTTAGCGCAATCTGTTTTTCAGTTTATTCACTTCACTTTGCCCTTTCCCCTCCCTTATCACTGAGACCTTGGCCAATGTTTGATGAATGGCAATAATAAGTATTACTAATTATTTGTTTACAACTGTAGTTGTGAAAAAGAAGAGCAAAAAATCAAAGAAAGCAGACTTGGGTAAGACAGTTTGAATTTTTATATACTAAACCTTAATCATAGTTTTCTATATCCTTCAAATAAATATTTCAGACAAACTTTTAATTTTGAGGACAAAATACACTTTATTATTTAATCTAAAACAGCCCCCAAAAGTTAAATTTTTTCTCATATGTTTGCATGTTTGTATTGCACCACTTGAGTTCATTGGAAACATATCAGGAACAAATGCCTTCCAAAAGCAGCTGGAGCAGGATATTTTAAAAATGACAATCAGTTGTCTTGAAAAATTATAACAAATCCTGATCTTTAACTGTTTGACTGTTTGGTTGTTCTTTTGGGCATTGTAGAATTTTATTGGTTTGATATCTTATGTCAGTAGTATTTTTGCAAATGTAAAGTTCTCTACTTGATATATATGACTTATATTTAAGGTATTGATCTGCAGTTAAAATAATGATACTTGGAACTGTGCAAGCCAGGATGGAGAATCAGTTAAAGCCTTAGTATTCATAGTAATTTGATTGGCATTGTTGAACATTAGCATTACTAAACCAATTGCTACTTGTCAAACAAAATCTTTTTTTTGAAATATCAGTGTTCTTATTCTCCTAAGACATTGGACCTATTTGATACTAATCTTCATGTAAGCATTGATAGTGACAGATCAATACTTTCAGGATATTGGTATCTACTCACAGATTTCACCCCAGTGAGTTTGAACAGGGATGCCACCAAGCAATAATTTTTTGTCATGACCCAAATACCTCACCTACATTACTCATTTTCTGCTATGGTATGCTAATCACAGTTATTTGTCAACTAGCAAGCATTAAGTTATACTTGCTATAATACAATACAGTATAATAACAGCACTTACTTTCTTGTTGATGGTACACAATAACCTTTGTTTTCATACTAGGTTGGCTCTCGAATAGCCTCACAAAACTGACTCACATATGCAGTTTTGATATCCATATTCACAATACTTTGCCATTCTTAACTTATACTTGTGATTTTTTATTTGTTTTTGTTGTATCATTTATACTTATATTTTCATACAGTGTTATGTGCTTGACAGTATCCCAATACTGTTTCCTTAGGTTTGAATTCCTTTCTTACAGTTACATTTCTTTTTGTTAGAAGACTTTGTTTGCATTATAGATAAATTCTAATGAATTTTTTTACATTTTTGTTAAATTTGTGAAAGCAAATATCTTACATATTGCTATCTATTGGCTTGTACAGACAGTAATAATTTGCTTTTTGGTTTATCTTCAGGTAATGCTACTGTTGATACTTCTGTAGGGGTAAGTATATATGATGCATTTAATATTTAATCCATATCTTCAACATTATTAGGGTTGTAAGATTTGCATACTGAAAGTTTATGAAAGCTGAACACTGATTCATTATTTATGTATGTATTATATGTAACACATACTTCTTAATTCCATAGTGTAAGCCTGAGTCAGTGGTTTTAGATCGGATGCTGTCTAGAAAGTGCCATATATTATCTATGGAAAAACAGTTCTATGTGTGTGTGTGTGTGTGAGAGAGAGAGAGAGAGAGAGACAGAGAGAGAGAGAGAGAGAGACAGAGAGACAGAGAGACAGAGACAGAGACACAGGTGGACAGACAGAGACATGGGGATTGGTAGGTAAAGCATAACTGGGTACCGCTTAACTGGAAAGTACTGCATAACTGGAAACTGGAGCAGATCTTTGTGGCTTGTCATTAGTGTTGGTAATTTCTTTGAAGAGCTTTTTAGTACTCGATAAGGTAAAATCAAATGAACAGTAGTAATTAACATGCCCAGCAAAGCTGCAAAAAGCTGTAGTTTATTGATTTGGTTATTATTGTATCTTGTTTAATCAATGCTAAGTCAGTTTCTTGGCAGTGCTGCTTACATCCCTGAGGTTTTTGTCAAAGCACTGAGGGACCATTGGATACCTTATTAATATATGTTTAAATGCCTGATTTGCTGCACCACAAAGACATTCAGGTAGTGAATGGCCTTTTGTGACTTCCTTCATTCCAATCAGCTTCTACACTTGCCCTGTTTGAATTAACCCAGACCTTCCAAGAGAGTGATGTTCCCTCTGCACAGGCTTTTATTGATATTTTCATCTGGATAAGTCAACTAAGGGAGTTTGGCAATGTGAAGGAGTGAATATCAGATAGAGAAAACTAAATTAAGAATTCCACTGAATAAATGGACAAAAAGGCAGCATAGGAGTCCCCCAATTTTTAAAAAAAATCTACTTGTTAAGAGTGGAGGACATTTGAACTAAAGGCAGTATTAAAGAACATAAAATCCAGCGCAACTTCCATGATCTGTTTTACTACAACTGCTCTCATATTAAATGGACTACACTTTTCTATTGGTCTTTTTCACCTTCTAGTGTCATGTCTACCCTGGATATTAGCTACAAACAGATGTTAATTTGGTCATATATTTTTTTTGAACTTAGTTTGCACATGCTGTTTTCTTATATCAGCTTTTTTATGATTACATGATTGTGCATTTGCCATTTTACAGCTGAAAGCATTGTAGTTAAATTTGCTTGTTAATGTCAAGCAGAGCTTCTCATTGGACCAGTTTGTTTTTATGACATTTACTTTCGTTGCCTTCTGCGGTGAACAGAGTGACCAATGGTTTTTGTGTGATTAAAGTGTAAAGCCTATCCACATAAAAGCACCAGCCAGATATGGCAACTTGCAAGCTAAATTCTAATCCTAATGTTGAGTTTGTGTCCACACTGTAGACTCTTGCTTGGAGCCCAATATTCTTGTTCTTTTTCTTTTAATGGTAAAACATATTTATTAGTTTGTTACTGTTGGTAACCTAGTGAGGAACAAAAAACAAAAAAAAAGGCCAGGGAGGAAAAGATAATTTGTTCTGCTCTGTCCTTTATTAGCCTTGGTGGTACATTGCCCAGTTCAGCTGTCTTGGATGCTTTAATTGACTTGAATACCACCAACGCCTATCTCAGTGTCTTTGAATTTAAAGATGGCAGCCATTAGATTAACTTTAGCTTACAATTCAGCATTTTTGAAAAACTGTAGAGTTTTGTTGTACAACAAGTTGTGAAAAATGAACAAAAGTTTACTGCTGTTTTTGCTTTGGTAGAAACACACTTACTTCCAGTTGGTAAAAAATGGGCACTGACCTTTGGCTTTTTGCCAGATAGAATTTTGTTTTTCTGCTTCCATAAGTCTTTTCTTCTTTTGATGTTATCACAAAGTATATTCTGACAGTTATTTGCTTAATAATGACAGAGTAGGTTTATGGTCACGTTTTGTAGTCTCTTGTGTGCCAATCATTCCTGCTTGTTACCATGCTCACTTACTTTCCACTAATAATAAGCCCTTTTATTTATTTTATCTCTAATCTCTTTTCTGGGCCATGCCCTGTTACATCCTCATAATTGCCTCTTATTGGAAGGGGCATGGCAATTGGCTATATCTTTAACTTTCTTTTGAAAAGGTTCAATGAGCTCTTTATTTCTCCCACAAGCAAGACACCCAACTAATTCATGGTTTGTAGTTCTTTGTCATACATTGTGTCACCTCTCATAAAAAATTTCCTTGGTTTAAAATTTTCCACATTCATTTTTCTGATAACACAACTGAGGGAGTTTAGGAACACATTACAGTCAAGAATTTTAGTTTTGTCAGTTTTCATAATAATATCTATTAGTGTTTTGTTGTTGTAATTGTTGTTGGTAGCTCAGTTATTTGTTTGAGTCAGTATTTGAGTCAACAAAACCTATTAATTAACCTCAGATTGAAAGAAGGAGCCTGTTGAGTCACTTTCTTTTGGTGAAATGTGACAGTGACCATGGTTATCAAGAAAACTGTAGAAGTAATCAAAATAATCTTAAGGGTCAATACTATTCTTGTGATTTTTTATTAAAAAGGTCAAATTTTCAAAGAGAGGGAACACATTGCCCTACACCTAATATAATTTTTGTTTCTGCCATTATACCATATCTAATCCTTGCTATTTCCCGTTGATTGTATTATAATTGTGTTCTAATTATCAGCTTATTTATGTAGTTGACTACTAATAACCAGAATTTATTTAACTGAGACTACAGGACTCATGGTAGGTCATGCACATATAACATACCAATGTGTAAGACTGGTGGGAGTAGTTGTGTTGGCCTGACAGAGGAAAGCTACAACATTTTGAGACAATATTAAACTCCATACAAGTGGGAAAAGCAACAAAGTGAAAAACATTGGGTACTTACCAGGCTGGAAGACCCCAACAATGCTGTTTAGTTTTGACAAAACCTCAACTTTAGTTTTACTTTCTATTGATATTGGATAACATTTTTTATTTTCTGCACTTTATTTTTATCTTCAAATCAAACTGTCATTACCTTTTTCAAATTAGTGTTGTTTTTTTTGTGTAGGAACAGCAAAGCAGTGAGGATTTTATCATTAAGCCATCAAACCAAAGTGCCAAGCTAGATACATCTCAATGGCCCTTGCTGCTCAAGGTAGTGTTTTATGTTTAGTTTTAATTGTTTATTATGTTGTTAGTCACTTGTATTGCAGTTGTTATTATTAGTAGTATTATATTTTTATTGTGCATTGATTTCATTCAATGGTGATGTATTTTTGATAATGGTAACATGTGCCCTCAATTTTTAAGGATTCTTCCCAGGAACTGTGTAAACGCTATATTACAATTTATGCACCAATTAAATTCTTGTCTCGATTTTCAATTCTTTCACTCTCCTTTTGATGTCTTTTGCTGGTGTTGGGGCCACTTTTACTTTATATTCCATAGTTTTTAGAGCACTCCTTTAAACTCTGGTAGTTAGCAACTTTTTCTTTCTCCATCTGTGCTGCCTGGGTATATTTTGGAATGGCAGAATTAATAATAATACAATTTTTCCCCTTCTTCTTCGTTAAAATTGTATCTTGCCTTCTAACTCCAATTACATGGGCAGTCTGATTATTTATTCCCCAAAGCACCTTACAGTTACCATATTTAACAACACTTTCTGGTTTATGATTCTACCACTTCCGGTTTCCAGTATCTAAACCTTTTTTGCATATACCTCAAGGAATTTCTCTTCAGATCCATTCATGTTTACATTTATCTTCTTTTCTGGTTCATGTTGATACGTTTACTAATGAGAGATAGTTTCATCACCCTTACTGCAGATTGAGTGGTTTGACACCATCTTCTGATTGATAGGTAAGAAACTCACATTTAATACCCAGCAGCAAGCGAGGAAAGGTGGG
Source organism: Morbakka virulenta (assembly GCA_003991215.1). Taxonomy (NCBI): domain Eukaryota; kingdom Metazoa; phylum Cnidaria; class Cubozoa; order Carybdeida; family Carukiidae; genus Morbakka; species Morbakka virulenta. The sequence goes on from RDPX01000146.1 coordinate 1,204,307, forward strand.
ATAATGTAGGTAACGAAAAAAGGCAACATTACTTCAGTATTGCAAGTGGCACCCTACAACAGATAAGGAAAGGGAGTCCAGCCGTTGTTACTTTAAGATAACAATTCATTAACACAGCACTCCCAACTGCACATCCGATAACTGACAAAACATGACTTAGCACTAGTAGTAAGTCAGGTACTGCAGTAATGAATTTACAGTGGATTTTTGTTATTCCTTGTTTATTGACAAAAACAACATTAAATAGGTACCTTAAATCCATGATGTATTGTATACCAAATACCTTTATTATTATTGTTATTGTTATTTTTATTATTGTTATTATTCATTGTTGTCGAGCGGTGGCGTGCAGACGTGTCTGTACACGGCTCTCGTGTAATCACAAAATTTTTCCCTAATTTTTAAATACAGTGAAACCTGCCTATAGCGGGCATGCTTTATAGCGGACACCTCTCTACAGCGGACATTTTTTTAGGAACCGAATGAAATGCGGTCAAATCCTTATAAAAAACCTCTTTATAGCGGACACTTTTTGCGGACACCTCTGTATAACGGACACTTTTTTACGGTCCCGATTGAAGGGTCTGCTTGGAAAAAACCTCCATATAGCGGACGGTACAAGAATCAAGAAAACACGACAT